>CM073135.1:21933982-22203982 GCA_037039145.1 Fundulus diaphanus
GGATTCTGTGTACAAGTATAACGAAGCCAGATTCAGCAGGGTAGGAGAATGGTAGGAGGTTGGAGTTTGTCTCTGCATTAATGAAACACAGCGGCCGCTCTGTGTAGCGTGAAGTCAACTGCACCTGCTTCAGTGAAATTCAAAGATGCATGAACTGCCATGACCAAAAAGATCAGAAGAGAAAGAAAAACACAAAGCTTTCCCTGTCTCGCCATGGTGTCCTCTTCAACCCACAACAGTGAAATGTTTTTCAAATGAAAGAGATGTCGTCTTAGCCTGGCAAATAACAGAAACTAGAGTGCGCATCACATGACTACAAAGAGCACTTTTTCTTTTTTAAAAGCAGCTTTTTTTTTAAAGAATATTCCACGTTGCGTGGCTCAACACGGTAAGGTGAAATATTCTCAAACAGGTATCAGGTGTCTTGCAAAATTGCTCTTATCTCTTTTACATTTTTACAGTTTGATACATTATATTGACAAAACTACAATGTATTATGCTGCAATATTCTGACAGAACATTGTGAACAATTGTGAAGTGGAAGGAAATTGATACATGCAGTGTCTACACCTAATTATCCTTGCAAACACAAGGATGGTGGGTGGGGTCTGGTGCCTATCGCCAGCGGACACTGGGACACACCAAGGGCAGGTCACCACTCCAATAACTATAGTTTTGGACTGTGGGAGGAACCCAGAGTAC
Organism: Fundulus diaphanus; assembly: GCA_037039145.1. NCBI lineage: Eukaryota > Metazoa > Chordata > Actinopteri > Cyprinodontiformes > Fundulidae > Fundulus > Fundulus diaphanus. The sequence continues at coordinate 21,934,685 of CM073135.1, forward strand.
CCGGAGAGGACCAAGATGATAATAGCGAAAATGTGCTCACTTCATGCAGAAATACTCCAGGTGGTAACCTTTTTGCTGCAAGGCAAGGTAAATAAAAAGAAAAAGGAACATGTTTATTCATTACCTCTGTTGCCTTGGTTAATATCACAGTTAATGTGTCTGTATTTACCTTATAAGTAATTGCCAAAATGTATTCGGGGCACCACAAAGACAGCTCAAGTAACACCAGCAGTACTTGTACCCACTTTTGAGAGTCATTGATCTAAAACTCGCCATTGTAGCTCTGGCTTTATCTTCAGGGGTGTTGTCCACTTGACAACAAAGCTTGTCTCCAGGCTGTTTAAGCCTCTCACAGGTCTTCTTTCAGGATCGCCATGCATTTAGCTCCAACCATCTTCCTACTGACTCTGACCAGCTTGCCTGTACCTTCTAAAGAAACGATTACACACAGTCGCCATTAGTATGTTTCATCGTGGGTAATGTGTTTCCAGGGGAATGGGAAGTGTCGGATTTCTGCCACATCAAGTATTTTGGCTCAAATGTTTTCTAATAAGCCTCTGAAGCCTTCACCGAGCCGCTGTACTCTCATGCTGACATTAGATTACACATGTATATCCTATATATTTACTGATACTTTCTACAAGCAACTGGTAAAAACATTTATGCATTAAAAACATTCAGAGTGATGGGTAGGAAATTGTGTTTGTTTGTGCTTTATGTCTTGGGAGAGAAAGTTTAGAATCGGCAAGTGTTGTCATTTGGCCCTCTTTGGGAAGCTGATAAATCCACAGCCATTTGACTTCTGCCATGTACCGCCCTCAACACACACATGAACACACACTCCCAAACACTGCACACTCTACATCTCCATCTGTTTAACTTGTGCCAGTTGCCCTCTTTCAATTACCCAGCATGCCTTTCACCCTGAGAGAAATGAGCCTATTCAGTGATAGTTGTGAAAGAGAGACAGATGGACAAACATAAAATACAGATAAAGACTTTAGGAAGACATGACAGGTGCCACAATTATCACTCCAATCAGGGAAATTTTGGCCGATGTGCATCCTGAGTTAATGCTCAATAAGCAGTTATGGTAGTTCAGGTATGTGATGACCGTATTAGGATCACCGCAAAGCTCTCCCGCATTATTCGTGATGTTCCCTTCATCAAGGATGGATGGACACAAATATCAGTGCAATGATCTTTCTTTTAACTTTAAAACCCACAGAAATAATTAAATATACTTGAAATTAACTGTTGGATTTGCTTCAGTACTTAAAAGGATGATAATTTTCATTTTGTCTCATTGGATCTTTGATCTATAGATGCTGATTTATACACAGATGTTTCAAAAAGGGAAAAACATTACTGTTGTAGTGAAACATTAACTTTCAGTCCTTTTGTCTATTTAGACAATGCGCAAAACTATGTAGATAGCTCACATCTCTCAACACCAATAAAAAAGATGATTTTCCTTTAACAATATATCATATAACTGTATAATAGAAGCTTCACGTGGCAGACTACAACTAAACAGGAAATAGCTTGACATTTTAACATGGCCAGAGCTTGTTGGAATATATAAGGGTGACAAATGAAAGCTGTCTTTTATGTTAGAAAAGGAAGCTTAAATCACATTGTTTGGCCTGAACATATCTCTCCACATTGAGCATGAGCTGCTTGGACTGGACTGACATGTAGACATACCAATATTAATCCTATTTTTGGCTCAAACAAACCATAGCACTCTGAGAAGAGAGCTACATTTTTTATTATAGCCATATAGGGGGCAATATTGTGCTGATTTGAACTTTGTCTACTCCATTTGGTTTATGTTAGATAAATTATACAAATGGATACATTTTGTTGTTTACTTGGAGTCTCTGGTTATGCAGAAAATTTTAATGTAAGCTGTTTAGGTGCTGCATATATATCTTTACACTCTTTTTGGGTCATATTTTTCAAGCTCTTCAGTGTTCGCTGAGTTCTATAACTATAATTTGTTTTATTTTTTAACAATTATGTCACAGGATTTGCTGCAGAGCTGCTAAACAACCATTTTTATTTCATGGAGTAAATTCGTAGTCTAAGCTCAGGGATGCCGAAACTGCAAGTCAAAATGTTCGGTTGTTCATTATCCGTCCCCCAGCATAATACAAAAATGCCTGAAAGGGCTGCAGTGGAACGCTCTGCAACCTAGAGGGAAGCGGGCTTTGACGTGCCTCCTTTAGATTTAAAGAGACAGCATCAAAACGAGTTGCTCTCAGAGGTACCTCAAAACAGGGCTAAAAAGAGGTAATGTGGGGGTAAGAGGTATTCAGAGGTATTCAGACCAAAGCATTGCAGTTCTATGTATAAATGTGTGTATGTGTGTGTGTTTGTGTGTAGAGTATGGTCTCAGGCCACAACTGAATGATTTCAATTTCAAAAGGACAAAATAAAATCATCATATTTCCCCTTTAAAAAAGCATGGTTCATGTTTTTATCTTCTACTAATACTATGGCCTGTTTTTTCTTTGTCTGCTGTGTGTTTGACGCCCCCTTCTTACTGGGAGTAGTATTGTCCCTGCATGCGAAGTCACAGAAATCTGGGCAGCACACCGATGTCCTGCAAAACTCCTCGCAGTCGCTATTAGCCAGGTACAGATCGTAAAATGTATGTCAGATTGGCTTTGCGGCTAAATAGACGGTAAAAAGGACTGGGATGTATCGCTTAAGCCTCTTGCACTTCTAAAGTTACTGAGTTAATGTAATTAAATATTTCTAGCTTGTCTATCACTGCAGACAACCGTTGTGGAGGTGTTTCCTTTCTTGAGTCATAACGTTTAGTTGTTCAATTATGTTCAAAGCATCGAAGTTGTTAAGTGTTATTTTCACCCAAAGCCTAAGGCATGTCAAGGAAATTCGGTCAGTCAAACATAAATGTGGTCTGTTTTGTGGCTCTAAAAGGGATGATAATTCGGAAAGCTAAAATGAGGAGAAATGTGAAAAAGAGAGGATCAATAAAACAACATGATCAGATTTGCAGGTGACATGTAAGTGACTGGAAAATCCAATGGCGGGGACTTGTTTACTCAAAGCTTAATCTACAATGCCCTTTAATATCCCTCGTTAATTAATTTCCAACATTCGAGCTAAACGCGCCGCGCCTTGGTTTCTGTGATGGCTATCTCAGCCTTTAGGTGAGCCATGGTCACTACAGTGCATTAAGATGGCTGCTGAGACCAGCATAATTTCAAAGGCCTCAAAGCAAACCGTGCGGCCTGCATTGTAAACCCCAATGAATCATTCTTGGTCATTAAGATATCCCTCGGAGTAAACGGGCTATAACGCCGCGGCTTCTTGGTCGTGCCTTTGTGGCATTTGACAGTGTTGATTAACGTGCAGCGGTTTCGAATCTGCTGACTTCTTTTGGGACCCGCTTCTCTCCCTGCCTCGTTTAAAAAGCAGGACAGCAGATAAAGGGGCTGCACTTGGTCAAACAGTGCCAAAGACTGTGGGGTATAAGCTAATGAGAGCTACAGCCTCCAGTCTGAACCCTGCATTCCAAAGGGAGAAAACATATTCATTTATTCATCTTTTTTTTGTTTTTACCTATACCGAAAAAAAGACTGTGATGAGCCTGGAAACACATTAAAAAGTAGGGCAAAACTGCACTGCATGCATCGCATAAACAAATTACAATTACACGCACCCACACCCATAAACTAATTTGAGTGATGTAATGCACAGATGAGAAAAAACATGCTTCAAAAGTCTGACATCATTTCAGCCTCCCAGTCCGCTGCTCCTCTCTCCGCTCAGCTGCTGTAAGTAGGGCACATCAATTTTTCACACTGCCTCTGTCTTTCACTCAGTCTGTGGCTGTGACCACAGTACCTGCCAAGGCCATATCTATGCACACTCTTCTATATAGCGCTGTGAAAAAGTACAGGCCCCCTTTCAGATTCCTTTTAGTTTTCTTTCTGTCCACACGTTGCAGATCAGGCTAAAAATAAACCAAGCAAACACAAAATGAAGTTCTCAAATGACAATTTCATTGATAAGTAGATAGAAGCTCTCCAAACAAACCTGTGCGAAAAAGTAACTTGCCCACATACCCACGAACTGGCTGCGCCACCCTCGGCAGAAACAACTGCCACGCAAGCACCTGCAATAACCGAGAATCTGTCTCTCACATCACTGCGGAGGAATTTGGGTACGGTCTTCTTTACAGATTCGTCTCCACAAAGGATTTTGGCGCGCGAGTAGCCTGTTCACGCTCGTCCCACAGTGTCTCACTTTGATTGCCACGTGGCCTTTCACTAGGCCACACAAAAGGCCTTCACTTTGTTTTCTCTTTGCTCCTTTAGGATATCTACTTCTCCAGAGCGGATATCATGGTTCCATTAATGTCGGCAACCACAAAACTCCTAATAATGCAGCAGCCAATTTTCATTTTAACTGGGGGGACTCTTGTTCGACAGCAAGAGTAGCTGACTTGCAGTCGGGAAGTTTTGGGTTTGATTCCAGCTTCCGTGATGTGCTCCTGGGAAACCTCTGCCCATGTTTTCTACCAATCTACATGACAGTGTGCGAACGTCTGTGCAATTGACGTCTGGGTGAATGTGGCTGTAGTGTATTGCACATTGTGAGATTGGTATGATTTGAGAAGCACTGTATGAATTCAGTCATTTCCACTCTATTAAGTCCTAAAGCACCAAGGCAGCCCCAGGCCCTCACACTAAATCCACCATGTTTGACTTTCATTATGATGATGTTTTTCCCAAATGCTGTATTAGTTTAACACCATATTAGACAAAAACCTTGCGGAAAAGCTTCACTTTTCTCTCGTCGGTCCATAGAATATTTTCACATAGTCTTAGAAATGGCTTTGTAACTTTATCCAATCTAATAACTCTTAAGGACGTTGTTTTTCATCTATTCTTACACTTCGTTAGTTCATGCTGTTTAGATATGAGCTCTAGTCTGCTTCATGTTGTCAGATAGGTTCTCTTTACAGTGTTACTCACTCCAAAATCGACTAATTTTCAGAGAAACTGTATAAACTGGGCCTAAGGGTGCTAATTTAATGTTACTGTGCAGTTTTTCCATTTCCATGTGAACCTGTTTAGTTCCTTTTCAGTACTGCCCTTGTAGGGTTGAACAGACGCTACTGCAGTTGAATTTTCCTATTGGTTCAAATGGTACATGCATTCATCATCTTAGCCCCGCATTTGGGTATAAAAGCATCTCAGTCAGACACGCCTCCATAGCAAGTCAGCCTCAGGAGTTGGAATTGGGAGCATTGTGAGCACTGATCGATAGTGTTTAGCGTTTGTTATCGCTTTGAACATTAGCCAATGTCAGCAATGATGCTGCAAACGTTATTTTACCCCTCAGACACTGCACTCATTCTAGGGCGGGCTTATCTTTTTTTAACATGGGAGTTAGTTACACTTTAAGAAACTTGTTGATTCTACATAATTGGCAGTAATCTACCTTGAATGTGGATAAGATAATTGAATTCTACTGTCAAACGGTTTGGTTAATGACGTATCAGGATGATTTAACAAGGAAGGCAATTACTTTTTCACAAAAGTTTGTTTAGATATTGTCTTTTAATAAATTAAGTCATGAATGAAACAGCTTTTTGTATTTAGACATGCCATGTTTGCGTGGTGATAAAACTTGGTTAAGGATCCGAAACATTTATGTGTGACAAAATAAACAAATAAAGGGGCAATACTTTTATTCTCTGTCTGGAGCTTTCTTTGAAACAATAGTTGTCCTTTGGAATATTTTGCCTTCCATCTTTTTTCATTAATTTCCTTTTCAGCCCCTTCTCCTGCATCTGCAAACCCTTTGCAATAGCGTGCCATCGGTGCTCTAAAGTTTGCAATATACAAAGCCAAGAAGCAAAGAAAACAAAAACAGATGCGGACATGAAATGACGGACCTATTCAATAATAATGGTGAGACTGCATGGAGAACTGCACCTGCACGTCCGTAAAACAGGGCTTCTGTATCTTTGTGCAGTGAACAGTTTCACATATATGCAGAACCCACAGAACAACTGGCATCGGGATCCATGGAGTAAGTGTGTTGCCTCGGGTCCAATAGCTTTGAAAAAAAAATCTATTGAATAATACATTAGACTTTCTGTGTTGGTATGCACTGTGCTCTCCATATACCAAATATAGAGCAACAACCAGATATGTCAAGCGCAAAACAAAGCAATGCACATTGCTAGTGTGAAAGAAACGTTTTGATCAATTAACCTTGAAACAGCTCTGATTGATGAGGGGGAATACATACATTTATCAATGGGTCCTCACAATGTGGCAACGTAAACGCGATTCACCGCAACATGAATAAATAGGTACGACAGATAACTCTTAAAATTAAAAATGTAAGTTAAATATTTTAGATGTTTCTTTTATAAATTATAATAAATTAACAGTGTTGTTCAAAAGCCTGCATTGTTTTAATAACTATTAGGTAGACCACAAAACAATTTAATTATTGTCATATTATCAATAACTCTGCAATACTTACTCTGGTTGTACTTTTTTAGTCTTTTACTTTTATTTTATTTTTGGTAAAATGATGTGTAACTCTGTCTGTGTTTTTTTTTTTTTGCCATGCCTGAATTTCCCTATTGTGGAACAATGAAGGAGTTTCTTATCTTATCTGCATGCGTGATGCTTTTACTGTTATGACAAAGGTGAAACGACATGTAAGCTGTAATATTGTGCTTTTTCAGGAGGACACAAACACACCATGCGTTTATCCTGTGGCTTTACATGTGTTAGGAATCTAATTCTTGAGAACAACAATGTGAAAGCTTCTCAAACACCGTTATAATTCCCAGCTTTCATTGGTTCAGCTCCTCCTCCCTTACTCAGGGGTTGCCCACAGCAAGTCTGCAGATGCCCTTCCTGATGCAACCAGAATTCAAACCTGGGTCCCCTCTATCAAAAACATGGACTTAGGCCACTACACTACACCACTAACCCTAACTCCAGGGAGGGATTTCCCAGTTTTTCCCATCTAGCTATCAATTGTTGTCAGTGTGGGAAAAATGTTTATTCTGGTAATTTTTTTCCATCTTTGCCATGATCTCTATGAACTATGTTTGTGTCTGTTATTAGAACAGGTTAACTGGACTCTCAAACCAAAACTAGATAAAGTACTGGTTTTGTTCTTGATGAAATAAGCAGCCATTTCTTATCAAAACAATAATATGAATTATATACTCATTTTCCTAAATATGTGAATCCCAACATTACATAATAAACAACAATGGGTGATTTTGGTCTCAACTGCACTTACAAACACTGGCAACCGGTCTCACATTGCCAGAAGAACTTTTATTATGGTGGGAATTGTTGCCGAAGAACAAAACCAATGCTGAAAACTAAAGAGTGACCTCTGAACAGTTTAAGCTAAACCGACTGCAAAGAGATAGAAATCAGGAAACAGATTCTAAACATTCCCACAAGTCTCTGCCTTACCTTTGAAACAATGGGAGCAGCTGCTACTTTTCTAACTTTCTCTAGCACCTAGCTGTGCTGCAGTGCCATCAATATAATCGACATAAGCAAGAATGACAATTTCATTTATATCTTTACTTGAGAACTGGGTATTCTTTGCATTGTTGGGAACTAAAGCAACATTCCAGCTATTGATGTTGGTATTGATGCTGGTACTGAGGGAAAAAGATTCAATCTTAGCTATTTTCAGTATCATTAAAGTGTCTTGAAATTAAGTTACCGAATGCACCAAAGCTGTGAGCTATTTAAAATGATTTTGAAAAAAGTTAATACTTAGGAAATCAGGTCACATATCACTGCTGGGAGTTTGTGCTTTGCAGCTTCTGAATAAATTACCAGAACATTGACATTTTCTAAGAACTTTCACGCCCCAAACTAACCTCTTTAACAGTAAATCAGGGCTAGTTTCAACCAAAAAATATCCATCAGGTTTATTTTAGAATATATAATTGTATATTTCATCAAAATATGGTGGGACTATCTGGATAAGATCCTGGATAAGACTGGGGGTACATCCCAGGTAACAGAAAAGCATGCATACACAATATATGCAAACATGTTTTCGCCTGGGTCTGTTTTCTCTCCCGTAAGATCTCTAAAATGACACTAATAAAGTAGCTGTAGCTGCTAAAACAAAGCGGTCTGGAAAGGTTTATGTGTGTCGTCGGAGTGATAATCCATTTGTCAACCCGGCTGTGGGCTGGGGATGGGATCCAGTACACAGAGACAGACGGTGAAGAGGAGGAAGGGATAACACTGGCGGTGATGGCACAAACAGAAAGGAGGGGGTTGAAAATACGAAGAGAATGGCAAACAGGGAGGGAAGACTGAAAGGAGACGATCGAGTGATAAGACAGATGGAGGGTGTAAACACAGAAGATGTGTAAGGAGCAAAGTGAAAAGAGTCCAGCGCGACCGTGGCAAAAGAACGACACAGGGAAACCGTGCAAGGAGGGACAAGCAAAGACTAGCTTGGGGCCTGAAGATGCTGTATAAGGCAATAAAACAAGCAGGACTGACAAGAAGGCCAGAGGGAGCAGCCAGTGGGGAATAGGGGGCAAATGAAATAAAAGAATAAAAGACATGGACAGTGCAGAATTATGATGAGATCAACATGTATGTGCAAAAGGAAACTACCCAGAAGGGGGAGATAGGATGAGAGAAAAGGTAAAGGCAAGTTTGGAATAAAATGGAATAATAGAGGAAGATAGAGATGGGAAAGGGCAGCAGAGCGGCAAGAATGAACACCCTCTGGGGGTCACTGGATCGGGTCAGTGAAGTGAAAATGCTACATTATAAACACGCAGTAGGCTATGGCTACAACACAAGTTATCAATTTGTCCTGGATGTGCAGTGAAAAATATCCACATCGCTTCTCTGTGAAGCAGTTTTTTTACATGAATGGATCTGCTATTACTGTAACCCGCAGCATTTACAAGCAGAAGATCCTGTAGCTCAGAGGGTAGCGTCCTCCATTCTGTATTCACGCCGTCCTTTATAAGAAACTGCTGCTGCTAGCATGTGTTGCCAAGGCCAGTCCAAATACTGACCAAAAGACTCCAGATGAAAAGTAAGCTTTTTGGCCAAAATGCAAATCTAACATTACTCATCATGCCCAACACAGCATCCCTGCTGTTAAACATGCTTCCATGTTTGTGGGATGCTTGAACAACCGTGGAATGGCTTAGACAAAGCATATTCAGTGTTAGAGTCGAGTAGTCAAAATTCAGACCTAAATCCAATTGAGAACATGGTGCAAGACTTAAAAACCTATTTTAAGAAGTTTCCAATCAAATTTGACTAAGCCTGAGCTATTCTGCAAAGAAAACTGGCCAATATATTCAGTCCCTTAGCGCTGTTAGCGACACATCCCAAAAAAAAACAAAAAAACATGCAGGTGTGATAGCAGAAAAAGGTGGTTCTGCAAAGTATTAAATGAACAAAAACACCATAAATATAGGGGAGGCCACCATTAATCATTAAGAACAGGTTTTTATAAATATTAACAAATTGATTAAAATTGAAACCTGAATATTCTAAGTTAAAAACAGTTCAGGGGTCTCATTTCTAAAACTTTGTGTAGAATCCATACTAAAAGTGTACGTACACAAAAAAAAAAGAAAATGGCATATGGCAAAAAAAAACACTTCTGATTTAGAAAAAAACGCACGCACACCAGCAGGCAACTTCCCTTTATAGATCACAGTTGTACCTAAACATTTGCATACCTGGTTCCGCCTCATGGTCAGCCCTCTATATGCCCACATTCAACCATAAATGGGTCGCTGCAAAGCACCTCTTGAATGTTAATGTGTATTTAAAATGGGACAGCTGATCGTTTTTTTTTTTTATCACGGTGATGTGGCACCACAGTGAAAAAAAAAACTTTGGGAAAATTTCACAGAGAGGCGTTTATGAAATTTGTAAATCAGAGGAAAAAGCACTTATGTCACCCACAAAGAACCCATTAACTGATTCCGTGTTTAAATTCACACATTGTCACAATAAACTGTGGAACACGTCACCCTGGTGATCATCGGGGAGATGAATGTGATGGTAGAAAACCCCGATGAAATCTTGGTTCACCAGCGCAAGCATGAATAACGCTGCAGTTTTGAGTGCTTATGATAAAGTAGATCTCTGATTAAAGTCTGATATGGAGTGAAATTGAACGTCTGAGAGGAATCATAATGCCGTTTGGCAGAAACTTCACCAGCTGTGTCACCAATTTCTCCCGTCTCCAAAATGAGCTTAAGCCTGGGTCATAGCTACGGTGAGGACCGCACATTTTCCCGTCAAGTTTTTTTTTTTTTAATAGATACCAACTTTTGCGTGGAAAGTGGCCATTTATAAAGTTTGCATACGCACAAAATGGGGCAAACTTTATAAATGGTCTTTCTGTTTTGCCATGAAGTTAGAGACTATAAAACAACTTAGTGCTATAAAAAAAAATAGCTTTAAACTTTAAAATTCTGATAGAAAATACTATAGTCACATAATATTGGATCTTAATAAAAGTCCAAGGTCATTATAGAACAGCTTACACCATCCTCTAAATTTAACAAGTGGAATAAACAGATTAAATGTTGGTGCAGTTTTCCCAAAAGACCAGAGTAGACTGGAGCAGCAGGAAAAGGACACATTTTAAAATATCAGATATCACATATCTGAAATTCATTTTAAAAGGAGCCATACCTTAAAAGCTCTTGCTGCTAAGTGTTTTTTGACACTTTGCAGTATGTCATATTGGCCTCCTCTCGACTCTAATCCCACAAATGGACTCAAAGTTGATCAATAAGAGGCTAATAAAAGTTAGCGGGCCACCTCATTGATATTATGGTGTCAGAGTTTGGCTGCCAATTCGAAAATAGGAAAGTACAGCGCCTTGAGGCCTTTCGGTTTTTAGCTGCTTAGCACTGAAAAAAACAAAATTTGTCAAAATGCTCTGAGTGAGTAATTTTTGTGTCTGTGTGAGAACGCATACGCACCGTGGGGAACTGAGTCACTCAATACGCACACTGATTAACTGTGTGGAAAAAAAATCCTAACTGAAGCAAACATGCTGTATAGATGCAGGATTTCATATCTTTAAGAAGTACACAAACATCTTTGGTTATGAAAGCTTGGCATGATGATATTCTCAAATTTGCAAGGGTTTTATTTGGAGTTTGTTGTATTCTCCCTTGGTTTTTGTGGATACTTTGACTTTCATTAACTGTCTATAATTGGTCATGTGTTGTAAACTGGTGGTGCTGAACTGACCCTAGGAGGGAGGTATACTGGCGTTAAACAGTCTGGACACTCTTCCAGGTCCTACTCTCTCCAGGGTAACTTTAATAACAGATAAATGTGGTGGCAGCATGTACGGAGGTCTTCTTAATAAAATAAGACAGGATGTAAGACCCAAAAAATATTTTATTAACATTTCTTGTTGATAAATATACTTAGTCTTTTTCATTTACTGTACAGATTAACTTTAAATTTAGTGTTTTTCATATTACTTAATCTTGTGTGTAAGTTCGGTGTCTTCTGTCAAGTTGTTTTAGCCACTGTCACACCCAAATTTCCCCATTGTGGCACAATAAATGTATTTCTATCCTCTTCTATTATATTCTATTTTGAGGTTTTTGTATTTCAATAAATATGGAATTTATGGTATATAACAGTGTCTGTTACAGGAAGTATTTAACATATGTCCATAAAAAAGTGCTGGGACAGAGAATCAGTTTGAAGACAGATTCAGATGATGTTTTGTTTTCTCATACAGTGTTTTATTGATCTAAAAAATGTGTGATGCATTTGTATTCAGCTCCCGTTACCTTGATATCCCTAAATATAATCACTGAATCAGTAATTCGGGACTGCCTGTGTGCAGGTTATTCTCAGTATAAATGCATCTGGAAAGGCCTCAGAAGTCTGTTAGAGAACATTAGGGAACATCAACATGAAGGACATGTAAAACAGTATGTAGCTCAGAGTTAACATTGTGGAGCAATAAACAGCAGGGTTGTATTATAAATACAGTACTTTTCAGCCATTCCCCTTACGTGTTTTAACTCCTTAGGGTTGTATGTAGGCTGGTGACAATTTTCAGTAGTCAATGAGTAATTTCCATACCAGTTCAATCCATCATCCTAAAACATGAAAGCGTATGACACAGCTACAAATATAACACTATATGGTTGTCAAATTAAGATGAATGGCTATTGGCAAGGAAAGCATCAATCAGAGAAGCAGTCAAGAGGCCCGTGGTAACTCTGGAGGAGCTGCAGAGATTACCAGCTCAGGTGGTCAGTTTTCGGCAGCTGTTTTCAGACTTTATGGGAAGGCAGAAGGGATTAATTACAGAGAAATGATGGAAGAAAACCAGTCACAGGCAGCAAGCGCCTTGAGACTGGTGCGAAGGTGAATATGGCATAAGCATATGGTATGCACCTGTTTTCAAGCACACTACAGAACTCATCAGTCAGATTTCATGTGCAGAAATGGGAACAGGACTAATAGATGAAGTATACTCTTGGGATACAAGCCTAATAACTCAGCAACAACTTCTTATCGTATATCTATTGCAGAGCCTAAAACATGCCAGACTGAACATGTGTTGTTGTTTTTTTTTACCTAATGGGCTTAGATAGGACTTGGGAGGATAACCGGCAATAACGCTTCCAAGTTTAGAGGGGTTAATTTCTTTGATATGATCTCCTTGGCGGCCTGAGCCAAGACTTTATTTAATAAAACCTATGCCCTCCTGGTGTGTTTCTCTCCTAAGGTTTGGTTTTAAGTATTTCTAATGATTGTAAGTTTGCATTCACCTTTGAATTTTCTAATATCCAGAACCGATAGTTAGCCTTTAGCAGTTTTTCAATACTGTCTCACAAACAAACCTGCTCAAACTACAAGCCCATAAACATGTCTTGCCAAAGGTGGTGTGTTATTAAAATTCCCACTCTTGGTGTCGGAGAAAAGACGTCTCTTTACAATTACCCTGCGCAATTACTGACACGCTTGGTCTCATAATGGCTGGTTTTCATTCACTCAGCTGGGCTGTTTTCCTTAAGTCTCGATGCAACTTCTTACCATTATTTTTCATACTCTCTGCCCTCAAACTAGCTGCCTCAAAGCCTCTCTAATTGCATTGGGGATCGGCCTTTTAAGTGTTGCTATGGTGACCGGTAGAGCCCTTGCCGTGCCACATGCCTTACGTTTAGCTAAAGCTTGATCATTTGTGATCTCATTTTCCTTCTTTTATGTGTCACTGTATTTCATACCATAACTGTGCTTTTCCACTTCATACTGTTCACCCCTTAATCATTTCCCGTTTTACCTTGATGGAAGCAAGGGAGGCCTCACTGAAGGGGTGATCTCTTAAGACGTCGGAGGGTTACATCTCACCAATGAACGCTTTTCATGTAAACCACAGCGACACACAAGTCCCAATTCGACCAATAAACGCACATCAGGTTTTGAAAGCGAACGCGCTGCCTTGAGCGTCGGTGCAGAAAAAGGATTTAAAAGAGGCTCAAACATCACAGCTGGCCTGCAGTAAATGAAAGCCACCTGACAGCTTTCATGACGCAAAGGCCACACTGTCGGTCAATGTAAAATATCTTTTCAAAAACTTGTTGGCACTTTTATCCAGACCTGTGGGGTCTGTCCATTGACCATAGCTGTAGGTTAAAGGACAGAGCCTAAAGAATGACAATATACAGTTTCTTACCATTTGGTTTAGAAGACTGCTACACAGAACATGTTTGCTCTTTCTAGAACCACTCTTATTTCAGTACGATAATCTGTTTCATTGCAAGAGACAGATTGTCACTTTTTTTGCACTGAGAGACTGACTAATGAGTCTACATGTTTTCCCTTCTTGCGTTTCCTGATGCAGTGTAGGTGGCTATTCTAACCGTTTTTAGTGCATCCATAATGCTGCCTACCCGTGTGGAGATGTATGTCAAAATGGAAAAAAACATTTTCCAGATTGACAGTCCAGATTGAACACAGAAACACAAGATATGATTTCACACATTCCTTTTCCACACAGAGCAAACGGCCTGGGTTTACTCATGATAGAAACCATTTAAGCCTTGTCGGAACTTATTTGTCTTGTTTTTTTTTATCCTCAGTAACTTCCCACCCTCATACTTTTGTGCACTTACTCTAGTGCACAAAACTAGTGACAGCACAGCCTCACTTGAATCTTCTCATCTTCTCTCCTGACCACCTAAGCTGCCATCTTGTTGCACCGATATGCTAATGATGGGCTGTCTTAGTCCCTACCAGCCGCAACCGGGAAACACGAGGCCAGTGTTAATCCTCGTTTGGTCTCTTTCCTTTTTTTTTGATAACTTTTTTGCCAAAGAAGACCTGAGCGTCTTCTGGTGAATGTTTTGATCCGCTGGATGTGCTCTCCGCCGTGCAGTATGTCATATTTGGCCTCCTCTCAACTCAGCTTCTAATCCCATAAATGGACTCAAACTAATAAAAGTTAGCGGGCCACCTCATTTATATTATGGTGTCAGAGTATGGCTGCCAATTCGAAGATAGGAAAATACAACACCTTGGGGCCTTTCGGTTTTTAGCTGCTTAGCATTGAAAACAAAATGTGTCAAAATGCTCTAAGTGAGTAATTTTTGTTTCTGCTCCTACGCTACGCTGCTCTGGTGGTGGCATTTTATGGGCAGGGAGGGCTAAGCCCTGAGTGGCAGCTGTTCACATGCACGTACGCGCACGCACGGGCGGCCGGCCCGTCTCTGTAAACAAGAGACTGGAGAACGACACAGTGGGATGGTGTGTGACATCATACCATAGCCCATCTAAAAAAGATGCCTTTAGTTCTTCCCATCACTATTTTGTAGTTCTTTCTGTCTAAAACAATGTATTATTGCTTATTGCTCCTTTAAATGCCTGTAAAAGGAGATTAAAAGAAAGAAAGCAGTATGGTGGGAAGAAAGTTTTGGGTATCGCACTCAGTTGTCTAAATGGCTGCGGATTAAGTGGTTGTTATCTATGCCACCTGCTGTTTAAACTGTAAACAAGTCCAAGTGTGTGTGTGTGTGTCTGTCTGAGCGTGTGTGTGTCTGTCTGTGTGTGTTGTAGATGACATTGATCCACAGCCATGTTCAGCTGAGTGCTACAAAGCCAGCACCAGGGGATGTCAGACTCCCACTAGATTTGCCAGTTTAAAGCACACAGGCAGATTTACACACACACACGCGCGCACACACAGTCCCTCTCTTTGCTAATGTGCACATTAACGTTTGCATGCATAAACAGTGAGATAACTAACAAAGTGCAAAACGCCCAATAGCCTTTGCAGCTCCGCTGCGCCTTGTAAAATAAGCATGTGAAAGACATTAGCTCAAAGTCTTTGTTTTTCTTTCCTTTTTCATCTCTTGAAGTCCCAAGAGGCATGTGCACATGCAGAGTGTGCCACATACGTATTTCCGAAACTAGTTAAACTCAGTGTAGGTAAAAATCCCCTGCTGATCTACATTTTTCCTCTTTGCATCAGCACACAAACAAGCCACAGGGAAAACTACATTCCACTTCTTCTCTCTGCCTTTTCTCCTATCTGCCTCTTTGAGCATCTCCGCTCTTCCCGTGCATTTTTTTGTACTCCCTGCTTCCATCGTGAAGAGCCTCTCTTCACCTCTCCCTATCCCTGCACTTCTGCTCCTCTTTTCATTCCTCCTCGCACAAGTTCAGCACTCGTTTTCGATCTCATTCCTTTCTGCCTTCAATAATTCAAGCCGCTTTTCTCTTGACATGCACCATATGAGGCAGGGGTCCCTTCAGCGGCACATACAGGCTGAGAGCTTGAACATCACTTATGGAGGAGGATGTGCTTGTTCTGGGAGTGTTCTGTATGCTTAAAGACAAGTAAAATGGGGCTCGGGTCCATGTTCCCACGCTTGTGTCGCAATTAACGCATTGTTCTATGTCAGGACAAGTAGATGACTGTAAATGTTTGTCATGTTTGAAAATAATGGGACATCCCTTCTGTATTTAGATTTCAGGTAAATGGGACATAGGGAACAAGGTTGTAGGGGGATGATGGCAAAAGCATGAAGACAACAGAAAAGGCATGCAGTGTGTTCCCCCCGTGCAGTGAAGGGGAATTATAGGTCAAGTGGGAGAGCAGCGACGGAGTGCACTTCTAACAGCCTCTGGAGAATTCCAAATAGGAAACCATTTGACTTGACAAGGTCATTAGACTCCAATATATCCACATTATGAGGCCTTCGATTTTCTGAGGCTATTTCAAATATCCTCAAAAATCCTCTAACATGGGGCGACTTGATGGGTTGAGTAGTCGTCTGACAATCAGAAGGTTGTGAGTTTGATTCCAGCTTCCCCTTGCCACATGTCGATGTACCCCTGGGCAAGGCACTTAACACCAAGTTGCCTACCGAGCTGCGTCTTGGTGTATAAATGTGTGTGCGTTAGTGAGAGCGACTGGGTGAATGTGGCTATAGTGTATAGTGCTTTGGGTGGTCAGCATGACTGGAAAAGCGCTATATAAGTTCAGTCCATTTATCATAACGCACACACAAATATTCTTTTTAAACTAGGACCCCTCTTTTAGAGAGTCGGCTGGGATATTTATAAAAATGTGTCACTTTGGGTATTTGGCCACTGTACCAGCAACACCATAAGCCAGAGAATGCTTTATGACTGTTTGGCATATGTCAGTGTCCACGAAGGCAGATTAATTTGAAAGCTGGTAATAGCAGTGAGCACTCAAACTCTTAAAGCATGGATGGTTGTGGGCATGCTTGAAAATACATGATTCTTCTTCTTCAGTGTTAAGATTTTATTTAAAAAAAAGTCAGAATGTTTGAACATTTTGCCACATCATTACCACAAAATTTGATGTATTTTATGAGACAGACCAACAAAATGTACCACAATGCTCACCCCCTTTTAAGTTTGGTATTGCAACATTTTGTCATATTGCCAATACCAAACTTAAAATGTGGTTCAAACAAAAGACTGGGCTTTTATGTGATAGAACAACACAATGTTGTGGATGTAAGTTATCTGTGACTCTCCTTTTTGCCTTTAATGTGAACCGGAGTGGCCAAAGAGAAATTTCGCCGTGGTGACAGATAAAATATTCTTGATTCTTGAGATGTTACATGGAAGAAAAATTGCCATCCACTACTACTACTGCATACGTCATTGTGTCAGTATCTCACATGAAAGTCCCTACAGTTGTTTGAAATACATTTGAAGTTTGTCGTCATACAGTGAATATGTGAAAAAAAAAATGTCAAAGGGGGTGGATACTTTCGCAAGGAGCTGTGGCCTGAACACATAGCATGGTAAATGGGTAATGATCTTTATTTACCCCTGATATGGGAATCCACATGCCTGTAATAAATGACATTAGGGTGCGGGCTGGAGACTGGGAGGGAGAGTCTGACATTTCACCAGTCTGAGTATTACTCCTACAATTACCTCTTGACATTTCTGCACCAGATTTGTATTTAAGCCTCACTCACTGGACGCTGGTGTGGGCGAACACCTCTTGTGTGTCCAAAATGGACAAATAACCTACTTACTAAGAACCAGTGTAAACATTCAATCATTTACGGCTACAGCTTTGACCCGATCTTTTTGTTTGAGTTGCCTGTGGGTCTGCCGATGCGTTGAGACAGCTGCAACCGCTACCTTGTTAGTTTACTCCCTTATTTCCATCACTCTTATTTAAATACAGGATTCAAATTTCCTTCAGGAACTCAGTGAAGAGAATGTTAAAATGTCATGAGGAATCATATTGGCAGT
The DNA here is from genome assembly GCA_037039145.1 of Fundulus diaphanus. NCBI lineage: Eukaryota > Metazoa > Chordata > Actinopteri > Cyprinodontiformes > Fundulidae > Fundulus > Fundulus diaphanus. Next base: position 21,952,507 of record CM073135.1, read on the forward strand.
GTGAATCAAAGGCGGCAAAATTCTCCAAACTTTACAAGGCTCTAAGGAGGCAGACGCTGTGTGTGTGCACGGGTCTGTGAGTGCATGTTGCTGCTGCTGCTTCTTCTACATTCCCCCAACTTCAAAAGCAGCGTCTCCACTTTAATCTTCTCTTCTCCTGCACTGCGGACCAAAAAGAAAGACAGAGGAGAAAAGCCTTGGCTCTCTCTGCCACTCCCAATCCCCTTCTGAGACGCTCTCCTTCTGTTGTTCTCCCTCGGTTTTTCCCATAACAGATAGCTCCATCGCATATTTCCTTAGCCTTTCTTGGCAGTCAGATGCACACTCCCTACACAAAAGTGCTTGGCCTTGTAAAGACTTGCACTTGTAGCATCACAGCATTTTATCCAGCTCCCTCTCACACGTTCGTACTGCATTGCAAAGTCTTGGTGCAGTGAGGGGAATGTAGTAGGCATACCATGAGGCAGGCTGAGAGGGAAAAAAGCTGCAACCGGCAACGTGCGATTTCCACCGCTGCTACGTCAAAAAATTGAAAAGCCAATTCCAATTGAACTCCAGTAATTAGAACTGACCCAAATGGCTGCGCTGAATGCACAATGAGAAAGAGAAGAAAGGGAAGGGCAGAGACAAAACAAGGACAAATGACCGCGCTTAAAAAGGTGTACTTTCTGTGGATGGGTATAAATGGATCCCTTGGTGGCTACCTGTCAACCTAATGACCACATGATTATGTTTGACACGCATACCGGTTACATCTGCCGAAATAATGCTATGCTTGAATGAGTCACACAACAACTGGAGAGTAAAAAACATTGTGTGCTTTCAGTTCTCGGCTTTTATGAAGACTGGAAGCAGTTGTAAACATATCAATGCGTCTGATTAATGGTTTACTAATACAGACTTTTAAAAGGTTTCTAATGAACACATAAGTTGAGTTGTCATGATCCCAAAATTAGGATATTATCACCAAAACATTGCAATAACAATGCTGGTACAAAGGTGTGACAAAGTATTTGCCCTAATAGTAATTTCTTCTGTTTTGGCTGTTTTATAACACCCACATTGTTCAGATCAAACTATTTCTAGATTTAGACAATGAGAACATGTAATGATCTCTGAAGGTGAACCCGGTATTCAACCAGACACAAAATGTTAAAGGATTTATTGCAAGGGTGAATAATGAAACAAACGAACAGGCAAACAGAAAACCTTACTGAAGGAACTGGTACGAGGCAGGCAGGTATGACGGAAAGCAGAGTCCAGGGACACACAGGCAGGGAAAGAACGATGAGCTTCTGGCAAAGATGGCTTGGCAGAACCAGGTATAAATAGGCTAACAAACAGGTGAGCTGAATGAAGCAAATTACTAGAGTGGGCGGAACTGATTAAAGGAAAGAGAACGAGCTGGAAGAGTGACTGAACTAACAGATCAAATAATAAACATAAACCAAGATGGAAACCAGAATAACATAAGGACCAAACCTAAGATAGAAAATAAAGCAGAAACTAACAGAGCACATGATGAAAAACCAGAACTACTACTAAGACTAAAACTAAATAATGTGCCGGGGTAAACTAAAATACACAAGCTATAATAGAAACCAAACAAGACAGAACCCAAGACAGAAAAGTATACCGACGAATCAAATAACAAACATAAAACAAAACCCAGAATATGACAGAACATGGGAAAACACCAATGTCAATTTTCAATTTTCTCCTGTACTGCCAAATTGTGGAAATTTGGCAGAGCAGAGAAACATCTAAAATATGCAGAATACGGAGTCCTGGAGTAGGCTACCTCAGAATTAGAGCTTGAATGAATCTGGATTTGGGAAACCTTCAGCATGAATCAATATCAATGTAAATCAACCATCAACAATTCTGCAATGTTTTCTTTTCCCCCTCCCTGATAAGTTAATTATCTTGTTTTAGGACAAAACTTTACATTAGCTTGATATTCATATTACTAATCGAGTGTGTAACTGTCTATGTGTTTTTGCCACTGTCATGGCAGGATTTCCCCATTGTTAGACAATAAAGGGATTTTTTTTATCTTATCTTATCTGAACGTGATCATGAAGCAACTAAACTCTCACTACTCGACATAGTAGTTATCCGGCGCCCTCATCATTCCTACTACGTGTTTGTACAACAATCCTACCGTGTATACCCAACAAAGGCCTTGGCCTCCCAACTTTCTTAGATCACAGTAGGATGTAGATAGATCATGTCAAGCTAGCAGGTTGCTACTGTCACAGTGACCACGTAGTCCATACATGAAGAGAGCATGCCCAGTACTGCTTTAACTTCTCAACAACAACGTCGCATCTGTGCCCTTCAGAATGCTACAATTGCTACTATGCTATGGTCCCTCAAACTCCATCCAGGGCCCAGATAAGCTGCCGCATCAATAAACAACCGCCAGCCTGGCACAACGTTCTTGGCTTGCATCAGGATGCAGCCACACACAAGAAAGTCAAGCTAAGCCAGTAGGACACACAAAGCTTAAATAGTCCAAACAAGAGGAAAGGTCCAGTCTCGGTATAACTACTCAATAGCAAAGTCTGTGTGCGCCAGTGGGTATGCTGCCACTATTGTCTACCTCTCAATACTCTGCTAAGACAGCATTAAACCTCCACGCCTACATGAAGGAAATTTATTGCACGCTCAAAACCCTAGGAAATCCCTCATGATCCATCAGGGGCAATGGTCCCATGCTCACCTGAGGACCTCACCAAGACCCTGCAAACCGCCTTCATATTCTGGCAGATTTTTCACATTTTCGTTGAATCTAGCTAGCCTCATGATTCTACATATAATATACTGTACATGTTTAAGAATACAATATTTACCATTGTTTTTAAGGCAATCCATAATGTGGTCAAAAATGTTATGGTATTAATCTTTTTTGTGTTATGGCATTTTAGAGAATCTGATCTCGGTACTAAAATCCAGTGCAGTTTTCCAGTCTGCAGTGCCCTGAGCTCATTGTCACCGCGTATGGGGAAAGATGGGGATAAGCTAGGGAGACAGCATGTTCATTTGTTTGTTTTTTCATCAGTGCATGTTTTTTTTCACTTTTCAACCCCTTATTCAGAGTCATTGTTGATGCAGCCAACCTTAGCGGTGGTGAGCTACACCTTTCCTGGATAGCAAGTCAATCACAGGTGGTATGTTCATAGCTAGAAATGTAATCAGTAATGGGTCAGCTAATTGGAATATTTTTATTTTCTAAATTAGGTCAACATACTATATTCTGTAATACCTTTAACCTCTTAGCTATGCTTTTCTCCTCAAATCAGTAACTTTTCAGGTTCAGCCTTGTCCTCCTAAATTGCCCTCAACTGCCACCACCTCCTTCTTATTTCATGGCCATCCCCGCCATCCTCCACTTTTTCCTGATTCGCCCAGTGATTCGATCCAACCTCTTTATGGCGACCCCAGTCCCTCATCCCCCAAGCTGTCTCTGACCACTGACCCTCACATCTCTCTCTATCTGCTCCTCTTTAAATCCCCTGCTGGTTTTAACTTGACCCCCTCACCCTATCCATCTTCCAGATCCAATACTGCGAAGCAGTGACTCTGACACCGAGATGGGAAAAATGAGAAGAAGGAGGAAAAAGAACAGATGAGTTGAGAAAAGGTTAGAGCTGAAAGAAGCATTTTTCAAAAAAAAAAAAAAATTCAAGAACGACTGAAAAGGGAAATCTATAAGTGGGAGGGGGTCGGTGCACATAGACTACGCTATGGATTTTAGTTCCCATGCAAGCACATAAGCAAAGCACAACCCAATTGTTTTATTAATTTCTGGCTGCTGACACAAAAAGACAGACTTGATCCCAGACAGCAACACAAAAAATTTAACCTGTGTGAACCTAATAATTTGAAGATGAAGAGGTTTTTAAAGCTGAAGCGGATGATTAAAGGGTTGTGAATCACAGCTTAATAATGTTTTGTGCTCTCAGCATGAAACAAAAAACACAATCAGTATTTCATCATCCAAACACAACTGAAATTAGACCACAGCACTCTTGTTGGTTTAGGCTTCTCGATCCACAGTCCACATAAAGATGGTCAGGATCTTTATTTGGGTCACTAAGTTACTAAATAGGGATAAATGGTAAGAAATGTACTATATAAAAAGAAGACTTTTTAATTTAAAAATGTTTTTTTCTACAGAATTACAGCGCTCCTCATCTGAGCATAAAATATGGAATTAATCATGCATGTCTAAGTTCCTTCCGATGTATCAAATCAGGGTCTAGCCAATTTGTTTTACAATGATCAATATTATTCATTGACACCAACTACAACCTGTTGTCATTATCAAGCAAAGTTGAATCATGGGCAGTGCCAATTATTTCTTAATCTAACAAATCTGGATGTCATCTGCTGATGAAATGTAATGTGTTGTTTTATGACTTATACATAGTATTGATATCAATAAATTATCAAACTCAAACTTCCTGTATGGTTGGAACTTCAAGTGGGGCCTAGTTTACCCTTTATGTAGTCTTGGATTTATATACTGACAGTAAATTTGAAACCCTTACAGTTAAATATTTTTTAGGATGAGGTTTTTCCTGTTAACAGGATTTCAAGTTTTTCTGACTTCACCTTTTTGAACTGTATACGCACCTCAAGTTGGCGTTTGACAAAAAAGGGACTTTTTTGTATCGGTAGGTGACTTTACATCAGAAATGAAAAAAATCACATGTGGGGTTCCCCAAGGGTCCATCCTGGGTCCCCTCCTTTTCAATATCTACATGCTCCCTCTAGCTCAGATAATAAAAAACAACAACATCAGCTACCATAACTATGCAGACGACACACAGCTCTACATCACCATGTCACCAGGTGACTATAAACCAATTCAGGCACTGAGGAAATGCCTAGAAGAAATCAATGGCTGGATGTGCCACAACTTTCTTCAATTGAATAAAAACAAAACAGAAGTTATAATCTTTGGACCAATAGAGGAGAGATCAAAGGTTAGCACACAGCTTCAGTCGCTTCAGCTAAAAATCACTGATCAGGCCCGAAATCTGGGTGTAGTGATGGACTCAGACCTGAACCTCCAAAAGCATCTAAAGACAGTTACAAGATTGGCTTTCTATCACCTGAAGAACATTTCCAGGATTAAAGGACTAATGTCTCAAAAGGATCTGGAAAGACTTATCCATGCGTTTATTTTTAGTAGAATTGATTACTGCAACAGTGTTTTCACAGGTCTGCCTAAAAAGTGGATCAGACAGCTGCAGCTGATCCAGAACGCTGCTGCCCGCATCCTCACTAAGACTAAGAAAGTAGAGCACATAACCCCAGTTCTAAAGTCCTTACACTGGCTCCCTGTATCTCAGAGAATAGACTTTAAAATACTTCTGTTAGTCTATAAATCCCTGAATGGCTCAGCACCTAAATACATCACAGACTTATTATCAGTGTATCAACCCTCCAGACCACTCAGGTCTTCTGGCTCCAGCCTACTCTGCATACCCAGAACCAGAACCAAACACGAAGAAGCAGCATTTAGTTCCTATGCTCCACTTATCTGGAATAAACTTCCAGAAAACTGTAAAAGTGCAGAAAGCCTGAGTTCCTTTAAATCAAGATTAAAAACACATTTGTTTAGGACTGTTTTTGACTGTTCTAGTTAAACTGTTCTACTGAAACAGCATTAGTTCAACTTTTTTAGTCCAACTGTTTATTGATGTTCTATTTTGTTTCTACATTTTATTCCTACTTGCTTATATTCTGTTTTATTTTCCTGTATTTTAATCATGTAAAGCACTTTGCATTGTCTCTGTACTGAATTGTGCTATATAAATAAATTTGCTTTGCCTTGCCTTGCCTTGCCTTTTGGGACATACATGTATATACATTCATATACATGATACTTGCCTGAAGACAGGAGTTTATCACAACCTCATATAAAATCAACAATAATGGTAATAATAATATTTAAGCAAATAGGACATCTGGTATCTGAAGAGTATCGGTATCAGCAGAAAAACAGAATCAGGTATCGGGATCGGATCGGAAGTGATAAAACGTGGATCGGTGAATAGTTGGGACATTCCCAACATGAACATCTCCACAATTACCACTTTTAAAGGCATACTATGCAACATTTTTCAGTTAATTAATATGTTCCATATCGTTTTGGATGATTAAATGAGTCATTTCAGGTCGAATAAAGGTTTTCTCGGTCACCCTGGTGGTCTGTGGGGGACATACCGCACTTGCAATTGCAGGAGGCCTCGGCCCGCGCCCACAGGCTCAAAATCTCGTGTGCATCGCGAGAGTCGGTCTTGCTTTACGGCGAGAACTGCTACACGCCCCCAGTGAAAGGCTTGCTCGTTGCTAGCGCAGTGGAGATATTTGTGCAGTTATCATGGCGCAACCAGCGAGAAAACAGCGAAAGCCCATGTTGGAGCAGGCAAGAAAGAGGAAAATGGCTCTGGACAGAGAGAGGAGTCGTACACGGGTGAACATCGGGCAAGCTTTTTCCGAATGGCGAGAGCTAAAAGAGAAGGCTCCAAGGCTGACGCGGACCTCGCGTTTCTGCTGAAGCTTGTCTCCCGCCCGCTCCGCCTCGCCGCTCCGGTGGCGCAAAGCTTGTCTCCCGCCCGCCTCGCCGCTCGGGGACGCAAAGCTTGTCTCCCGCCCGCCTCGCCGCTCCGGTGGCGCAAAGCTTGTCTCTCTCCCTCCCGCTCCGCCGGTCGTCCGCTAAGCAAATTCCTAGGGGAAACACTGCATTGGAATGGTTTCTCTCTCTCTGTGTGCATGTTCTTACTTTCACTGTGTTAGTCATTGTTTGTACTGCCGTGTTTTCGACTTTTGTATTCGTTGCGTTCGCCTGTCTAAGCTCAAAACAACCGCGCCTGGCTTGCCGGAGAAACAAGGGAACAGCTGATTTACGACAGTGCACTTTTACTTTCGCCCTCTGGGGGGAGCCTCGCTGGAAAATCAACCCCGGTTGCATAGTATACCTTTAAGGAGTGTATCCATTGTGAGATGAAACAGCAGGGAAAAAGTAGCTCGTTGGAGTAAACATTTGATTCAAGTATTTAAATGTTTTTTATTGTGATGCTTCAGATTCACAGGTGCTGCACATGCACTTCTGGGTAGCTACACACATACACCACAGGCTATGCACACATAAACATGCACACCGCATCTCTGTGGCTGGAATGGGGGAATATATTCCATTAGTGGGTGCTGCTGCAGACACCGTAACTCTGTTGGTGCTCAGTCTCTAATGGCCACAGTCCTGCAGCCCTACAATAATCCAGTCAATGCAACTAACTGTCACAGTGTGTGTGTGTGTGTGTGTGTGTGTGTGTGTGTGTGTGTGTGTGTGTGTGTGTGTGTGTGTGTGTGTGTGTGTGTGTGTGTGTGTGTGTGTGTGTGTGTGTGTGTGTGTGTGTGAGGATTTTGCCCCTATGGAGTTTGTTTCTTATCTATTAATGTGCCCGCTGGTTTTTCTGCGTTGGCACCAGTGTTTCCACTGAGAGGATTTATCAATCGGATTAAAACTTTCAACACAATTGTTATGCATTCTGTTGTTTCTCACCGGGTTCTTATTCAGCTTGCTCCCTCATTAGCTGCAGACATCACATCCCACATATGGGTCACAGTCCCTGGATATCGCGTAGGGCAGATGGCCCTTTGCTCTACTGTATGTAGTCAGGTCAGAGCTGTATGACAACGGCAGGGCCCTCCTGTTCTCATACTGGCACAGGCTGCTGCTGTCTTTAACCCTCTGCTGGGAGAGTTTTCTTCTTTTTTTTTACAGAGCAGTTTTGATTTAACTGTCAAATTATTTATGAGCTCAAGCAGATTCTCTGAGGATGGAAACATGGACAGGACTAAAATTAGAGCTGTATTTAGCAAAACGAAAGAATGACAAGTAAATGGCACGAGTCTGATTAACACCGCATGATTTATGTTAGGATGGTGTCAGTCAGAGACATATTTCTCCGCACTTAAGATAACGATGTGTTACATCATTTGCCAACAGCCTAATGTCTAATCCAAAAACAGTCACCAAACATTGGGAACATTTTTTGTTCCTTTTACCTCTTACAAAATAGAACTGAATACTTAGTTTTGCTTGAATTCAAACATCTTATTTGATAAATGTTTACCACTGGGATTCAGAGGATAATTTTCCTATATGCAGTTAATTGTATATTCAGTGTATGAACTTAACTACAGCCAGTTTGGCTAATTGAGATCCTAGTTTTGTACCTTTACACGTTAACTGGGGTCTGATCTCTGTCGTACGCTAATATTACGAAACATTTCACTAAACACATGACTGACAAAACATTGTTCGAGGTGATATTAGAGTAAACAACAAAAGGATCCCCTGATTAGTTAAATTCTCCAGCAAGAGCAGCTGGGAATGTTTACTGAGAGACATGTTGATGGTGTAAAATCTCCTCCTGTGATTTTGACCAATGATTAAGACAAATTGGACACAGCATTCTCTGAGTTAATCTGGAAAACAAAAAACACAAAACAAAAAAAACATTTTCATTACTTTTCCAACACATACAACATTGTGTCAAGAAGAAGTTGGCGTTTGTCTTCACACCCTAAATGAGTTTCCTTTGTTAAGAATAATATAAAAGTAATTCAGTTCAAGATTTTGGAGCTTTACTCATGTATGCTTCATGTGCAAGGAGTGTATCACTTTTATGGCCGTGTTGGTGGTACAGGGGTGGTACCCGCAACCCATGCACGGAGGCCTCGGTCCTCAGTTTAACTCCCAGCATGTGGACCTTTGCTGCATGTCTTCCCCATCTCTCAACCCTATTTCCTGTCTGTCCACTTTGAATTAAAGGCCACTAGTGGCACAACAACAAAAAAGAAGTGTATCATTATTATTACCTTCGGGTCAACTTTCCCTTTTGCCAATTCATATGGTCATATTTTATCAATGTATTTCCATTTCATCCCAGCGTATATACATGCTTATCTTTGTTTTATTTTTTGATAATAGTGTGTCAGTTTATTTCTCTTTTAGCTTGAAGATTAATAAAAAAAAAATAAAAATCAGAAGCTTCACATGTATCATGCCCCAGGCCTGGACAATCGAATAATTGAATATAATTGTATATTTGTTTCAAAAGATTTGATAATACTGTGTTTCCGGTCATTGGCATGCTGGTCCCAATGACCGGAAAGTCATGGGACCAGGTTAGAGTCACAGAACCACATAGAAAACAGCTTGAAATCAGCAGTTGGCAAACTGGTTGAATAAAATGGATTTGAGCCAGCCACACACAGACGCCCACAGCGATACAACGCATCCCACAGCAGATGACTTCTATTCATACCTGAAAAAAGTTAGGTACAGTAAGAAAAAAAAAAAAAAAGCAACAGCAAGTAAAGGGCCAAAATGACCAGCACTTGTGTGTACCAGTGCTACAATAATTGCCACACACGGTTGCAATGGGTCCTGATTTAACCTGATTTATAAATCTAGTAGTTGGAGTGATCTAAATGATTACATAAACAGTCTAGAGTAGTCCGATCCGTCCTGCTACACCATGTTATATGTAATTGTTTCTGAGAGAAAAATCTGCCCGACAGGGTACCTCGTTGTAATGAAGATGTTAGCAGGTAAAGAAAATGGAAACGCCACATTAGCTGGAGAAAGCTCTATCAAGCTGTTTAAGTGGAAGCACAACTTTGGGAGCCTTGGAGTACTAAAACATGCAATGGCAGTTTAAGTGTTTGCAGCTTTGTTCCTCTTCAGACTTAATGCAGAGCTAAACTCCTGTATGAATACCTTAAGTAGGAAAGGTATTGTGCGTGTCTCCATCATTCTTGTGAGTTTGTGAGAAACAACAAGGTGAAATCACAAATTTTTCAAACACAGTCAATCAGCAATGAAAAGAATGCACCTTCAACGACTCAGCCTGTTTCATGGCCAACACAAAGACACACAAGCACAAATCCTTATGTCACTTTAGAATAGCCAAATTAACCCAAGATGCATATTTTCAGACTGTGCAACGAAAACAAGGTTTCCAGTAAAAACCCTAGCCTACCCAGGGAACACAGCAACTTTAAATAACTAAATAACGTTACCTTGATATTTATTTGTGTTTATTAAGTGTCCAATATTCTACATCTTACGTCTGAAAAAGGCGTACAAAGCTTGAGCAAAGTTAAGTTCCCTATCCTGTAGTACTTATTCTTTTAGCAACTCGACCTTCAACAGTGCATCATTTCAAGTCGTAATATTGCTCTTTTTAGTCCAAAACACTTTTCTAAAGGCAGAGTTACGTACTGTAGCATTACCATTTTGCAATATTATTTTTCAGTGTCAACTACAGCAGGCTGAAACTGAAAGTGATATGCTGCTGCAGCTGTCTGCAACATCAGGGCAGTTCAGATAGCCACAAAGTAAAAGATTTCACCAAGCTAGTGAGAATAACACCGCCGACTGTGTTCACACTTTACAGCAAAGTTGCAAACTGTGAAGACTTGTTTTCGGATACACATTTTGGAATCATTTATCTTTCATTTCATTTCATTTCATGCATGTTTTAAAAAAAGTTCTGTTAGAGCCTTTATATGATCACATCAGAATTGAAAATAGGCATAAATCACTTAAAAGTAAAAATGCACAGAGCAATAGGCTGGTGATTGCAATCAGATAGTTTTTTTTAACAGTTTACAGCTGCATAGTGGAACTTAGCGCTGCTGCCTTCCTGCACTCTTTCTGCATGGACTTTTAAGGTTGTTCCCATGCATGTGTTCCCCCCGTAACTCCAGTACCCATCTAACCAGCTAATCTACCATGACAGTTAGGATAACTGGTTACTCTAAACTGAGGGTGTATGTATGTGTGATGCATGGGGGACCAGTCCAGGATGTATTCTGCCTCTCGCCCACTGACCGCTGGAGAGGCACCAGACCCCTCATGACCCTCCATGGATAAGTGGATATAGACAATGGATGGATAAAGGCCATGTATGGCTGGAAAAAAATATATTATGCTATCAATAATATTACTTAAAGAGTAATCTGAATTGGCTAAAATTACTACAGATTTGCAAAACTAAACAATGTCCAAAAAACTGGAATCCTTAAGTTGTTATAACACCTTGAAATGGTCTTAAACGCATAGATCCTGATTTTTGTTCTGGTGTCTTCAACATAAAGGAGTTGTTGTGACAGGCCAAGCCGTAACACTGGGGAAATGTGTGAACATGCCATGTATCCGTGCTGACATGTAAAACAGGTTCACGCGATACAGTGTGAGTCCATTTTCAGGACGCATGAAGCACGATGCTGCAGGGGCCGCATCGCTGTTGAAGGTGTAAAAGCAGAGCTTTTAGGCCCCTCATTTGTCAGCTGCTAGCAGAGTAACACTGACAGCCGACAGTCGCGCACACACTCCACCGCTCCTCTGGCAGACGGCAAAATACACGACAGGATCTTTGCCTCATCTACCTCACGGATTACACGCAGACACAAAAGGACACCCCCCACAGAGAGAAACCGTGGGGGACGGGGAGGAAGAAGTAAAAAACAAATTAAGACACTGCATACGTGCTTGAATGAGCGACACCGTGTAGGGGGGAACGAGGCCGCCGAAACTTTGCTTCTCAAAACTCTCATTTTGTCTGTCTCTCTTCCTCTCTGTTTTTCCTCTATCCCCAGTCACAGAGCATCACTCTCTCCAACTTGCCCTCGTGTGAATCAACAAAGAAACTGATCAGTGTTACCTTTCCTCCAGTTTCCTCTGCCTGTTTTACCCAGCGTCCTGGTTCTTTGAGTCAGGCAGCTGTAGGCATCAACACACAAACAGCCCCCTTGAAAAATGTCGCCCACAGGGACCGCCTGTTTATTCTTTAAAGGTATGAATCCCTTAAGGAGAAGGCTTTGCAGAGAAAGGCGTGAATAACAAGTCAAAGAGAGAAACTAACAAGGTAAGATCACTAACAAAACTCTTTACATCTTCATTTCCCCTTCTTTCTGCAGCGGTGCATGCCTGGCAGCAAGGATACCAAGAGACAACGGGACATATTTTTCGTTTTTACAGCTTCTCTTATTGCACCCTTTAAGCTATGTTCCCCGCTTTTCTTTTGTGTCTGGTTTTTCTCCACTTCTGAAAAGAGCAAGAGGCATGAAAAAAAAGTGAGTGATTTTCTTTCAAAACTTTCAGTCCGGGCTAATAGATCTCCCAGCATTAAGTCAAATTTCCCCCATTCTTTGAATTGACAGGAAGCGTCGCAAACGACGGCCAGAGATTCTGATGAAGACGACGAAATGAGCAGCGTCACAGTCCACAGAAGCAGAGATCGTGACAGAATGAATAACGCCGAGAGTCATCAGCAGGGTGGCTTGTGTGAGAAAGAGGCACAGCTGAGAAATCATCCCTATAATTATGTTTCATAACGACGTGACATGAAATCAAATGACAGTGTCATTTAAATAGGTAGGCATTGGTTAAATTCACTCACCACTAGCCTCTGCAGAACTACGTGGATCAACTTCTGACTAGGGCTGGACGATAATTCAATAACAATATATATCGATCGCTACACGTATATCGATGATAGAAAAAAGGGTCAATATAAAGTTCAATAGAATAACAGTTTTCCTTCCTTTTGCACTCTAGCCTATAATGTATATGATATATATATATATATATATATATATATATATATATATATATATATATATATATATATATACATTATAGGCTAGAATGCTATATATAACGTATATATAATGTAAGTTAATATTACAGTCATTACATCCTCCCAACCAATCACAAACTCAAACCCAGGCGCTCACCAAGCTCCGCCCCTTCAAAGAGTACAAAGAGCAGGCTTTCTTTTTTAAAAACATGCAGTTTTGGTTAAAAGTAGGCTGAATAAAGGGTTGAGTTTCAATTCAGTGTTTGTGTGTTCTGTATCTAAAAATAGGTTGCTAAGCAACAGCATAAAATGCCCAGGGCTGCACTTAAAACGTAAGTTTTGAATTTGTTGATAATTATCGATATCAATCAATACGATCTCCATTTTATCGATATGCTTTGTTTCTATATCCTCCAGCCCTACTTCTGACTTGTGGATGCTTGTCCACAGGAACATAGGAAATATTATTCCTGTCAAGAGTATGTCAAGGTGATTTAAGATTCTAGGCTTTGTCCCTAAGAAATAAAAGCACTTGGTACCTGTTTTCTACATTTTGTTTGGTTAGCAGTACTGAAGCCCATGTCCGACGGCATGTTGTGACTGAGAGCATACATCAAATGGATTAATAGGTAAAGGATTTCATCAGTCCGTGCAGACCTTTCCTGCACTTACATCCAAAGATTTTGACTAATTTTGGCAACAGTCATGATAACCTTGAGTAAAAATAAAAAAATGTATTACAATTTTAAGTATGTTGTCTACACCATGCATTGGTTATTTTGATATACAGACTTAATCAAAATTATAGAATAAACACCCACTAAGCCCTAACCCACCCCTCAGCCGGCTGTTTATCAGATGAGTCACATGAAGCGTGTCAACCTCTTTTTAAAATGTTATTTCCATTATTAGGCATAATGGGTGGTTCTCCTTCTGTTTCCACACTATTTTCTGAGAAGCCAAACTACTAGGCCCGGTTTACAAGACAACAGTCTATAAAAAATGGGATTCTTGTTCTGTTTATGTTAACAAATCTACATGAAAGTGTTTTAAGTACGATCTTCACGCACACACTTGTAGGCATGTTAAAACGGTATATCCACAATTTTTGTAGTTCTATGTCCTCTTTTTGATTGCTATTTTATCAGTTATTTATTATGTCATTGGTTTTTAGAACTGTAAGGTGACCTTGGGTGCAGAAAGGCACGATAAAATAAAATAAAATATATTAGTAATATTATAAGTAGTATTAATAGTAGAAGTAGTAGTAGATGTAGTATTTGCTGTATTGATACCAAGACTCCAAGACCAAGACAGCTTCAAATGTAAATTCTAAATCATTTTGTTTTTAATCATTGATCTATGATCAAATAACCAAAGAAATGTTTGATAAGTGCATCTTAAGTGCCCCCTTGGGGGCTTGAATTGATAGAAAAAATCCTTTCTTTCTTTTACAATGCTGTTTCTTCCAGAAAATCATAACCAATCCTACACTCAATGGACAGCTTTGTTGCAAAAAACAAAAAACAAAACTCAAAACAGAGTGACATCCATCATTGATGTGCATTTATTCAAAATGACTAAGGCTTCCGTTTTTCTTGATAAGACTATTAACCTTGATAGCAAAAGTCAAAAAATCCAACATATGGGAGGAGGAACCGCTCTTTTTTACTCATGGTATCAATACTGCAAGCTTGTGAGCTGGTCTATGCATGTCGCCATCAGTAATGCCTGGCAACAATGCCTTCAGGATCTCCTACATTATTCAAAGGACCCAACAAGCACTAGACTCTGCCATTATCTATTTAAATCTGAGTGAAGGCATGTGCCACTGAAAGTGCACTCACTGCCACCTGCCCCGTTTATAAGCGAGAGGGAGAGAGAGACCTGCAGAAAGGAGGCAAAAAAGACAGAAGAACCGGGAGAGAAAAGTGTTGGAAAGGCAGAAAGGTTATTACTGGGAGAGGTTGTGTGGGAAAGAGACAGGAAGACGGAGGTCACAAGGAGATGAGGGCAGTGACGGAGGAGTAAGTGAGACATCAAGTAAGGTAGGGGGTTAAACAAACATAGTAAAATAAAAGACTGTGACACTGGATAGTAAATGAAAGCTGGGCAAAATGGGTGTGGAGGAGTAGGGCAGGGCAGAAGCTGTTTGGAGGAAATTGATCTGCAAGAATGGAGAATTGAAGAGGGAACTTGGAAATGTGAGGAAGGAACTGGAGACTGTAGCAAGACATGTAAAAATAGGAATGGACAAGTTCCTGCTGTCAAGGTAAACCAAGGATAAAAATATATTATATTATATAATTAGCAATTTCTGGTTCCAATGGCTCTGTCATGGACAGTAGGACAATAAACTAATATATAAATAAATAAATCAGGCAATGCTCTATTAAAGGATTCATATCATGCTTTTTTAACCCCCTTTAAAAATATTTGCTTCAAACAAATTTAAGATCATGTCATTTATTTTCTCCCTCTGAACACAAAGGTGAACATTTTTAATTAGCCCACGTGGTCTTTTTTAGGCAGTAAGTTGAGTCCAAGTTTAGCCTAAACAAAGATGTTGAAACCAGAGTCAGAGATCAAGAAGCATCTTTAGGTGGATGTCATCAACATTTCCTTTTGAACCATATTTCCATAAAAAAAAAAAAATGTTTCTTTGTCGTGGCTCGGCAGTAAATTCTCTTCTGTTTTCTAGTAACGCAACAGAATAACCAAGAATAATGGTCTCATAGTTAAAATTTCTAGTTAGAGCCTTTTCCTGTGTAAGACCTAAAACTGAGTATAAAAGCATAAAACACAAGAGTGTGTAAAAAATGTTTCCCTATGAGTAAAAAAAAGAGGAAATCTAATGAATAACGCCCACATGTTGTAGTTTTTAAACACTACTTCTCTTCATTATTTAAAACATCTCTTACCCCCACCTCATCCTTCCCATCAGCCATTCATCAAACAACTGCCACCCCTTCAATCTGAGTCATCGATGCAATTGCTCATCCACTCCATTAGGCTATCATCCTAGCCTCTTTTATTCTGCCCCTGCCACAACTGCTTCTCTCCATCCTCTGATCATCTTGCAAGCAGCACACATCCCTCTCATGGCTCAGCCAAAAGAGGGAATCGTTGTCTAGACCACACGAAGAACCATTTAGTCTGAGCTCAAGTCTACTTCTACTGTTAAGTTTCCAATTTCCCTGCCATGGCGGAAAGATAACTTCACAACTAATAATTCAACCTGTTTGAAAGGAGCAATAAGTAGAAAATGTACTGTAAAATGAACCAAAATCCTTCTCATTTGTCACCTGGGATGGAAGCAGCACTCCCTCTAAACAATCGGTCCTCCTCAACATCAATGTCTTAGTCACGTTTTTTTCCTTTCAAATCTAGAGGTACGACTTCGGTTCAGAGTGTTTACTTCCTGGTTCCTGAGCCAATCATATGAGAGTTCCCAGGGTTCCCAAACCACAGTGCAGCATTTGGTATTTTATTTTGGCAAAAGAGCAGCAGCCTGCAAACATGGGAGGCAGTAAGAGAAGCAATTCAGAAATAGAACAGAATACAACATCATAGACCTGTCCTGTGAAAGTAAAAATTCAATTGGGCCTCACAACAGCAACGGACCATTTTGAAACTCTAAGCTATGTGTGGATGTTGTTCCGATTTTAACCACTAGGTGCCGTTATTTCTAATTGTTCCTTTAAGTACCGCACATGCACCAAGCCTAAAAAAATCAAGGACGTTAGAACAGTGGGTCAGTTTTATGTTCTACATGAGTATATCATCTGTTGAATATGGACACCTTGAATAGAAGGCAACATACTGGTTTTGTAATCCCTATGAATACAACTAGAGGATTTCATAAATCTGTAGAAAGAAAAATTCCACTCCCCTACACTGCAAGTAAGTTCAGGGACAAGTAGAAACAAGAAATGCACTGTATAGTTAGAGGAGAAATCCACATACAACGACCCAGACGAGAGCTGACGCTTTCTACCTAAAACCCTACAAATGTTTTAAACACCAGTCTGACAAGACAACATTTTACTCATGCCATACATTTGAGGCAGATGAATTTGATTTTTGGAATCCTGGAAATGGCTACAAGGAAAGAGCTACTAACCCGAATGTACTCATATCTATAAAGAAAGCAAAAACTTCAGAAAGTAAAACAATTGCCACTGAGACCGGGCTGGGCCAGGACCCAAGCAGAAAAGGTCCGGTATGAGATTCTCTGTGCAAAAACAATGCAGAACTGCACCAAAGAGTGGCATCTCTGGGTTGCCTAGTCTCCGACTGTTCAAATTCAATTCAAAAACACCTTATTAATCACAAAGGGATATTAAATGCTGTTGTAACTCATATCATGAAATTTTCATCAAATACTTGTTGTAGATGCTCATGGCAGTGGGTAGGAAAGGATCTTCTGTAGTGGTCTGTCCTACACCATGTCTGAAGGTGCCTCTGACTGAAGCCTGTGACTGAAGACGCCGTTGTTGCACCCTTCTTTATTTTTTGCTCGTTGAGCTTTTGTGAGTCACTGGCCCCGATGATGCTACCCCAACGGATGATAGCAGAAGAGATGAAACTCACAGTTGCATCTTCACTCCAGTCTGTTGTACTGGTGAAGACTGAGGCATTTATACTCCTGCAACACCTCCACGTCTTCTACCATGATGGAAGTAGTGTTTGACCTATTTCCATTTCTCCTGAAATCTACAATCATCTTGTTTCATTTAAGTCACATTCAGGATGAGGCGATCGTTTCCACACCATGCTAAAAAGTGGTCAACTAACTCCCGGAATTCAGCTTCTTGTCTATCGCTGATACATCCTATTTCTGGCTTGCACTGGAATGAGGCACTACCCACTTGTTAACTGGTTGTTTGGACCTTTATCTGGAACTGTGTGCTTTTATGAGATACATTGATAAATTGTTAGTTTTAGATTAAAACTAACAACAACAACAACAAACACCCCACGTATGTCTAGTGTGAAACAAAGGATGACTATGTTAAAATTGACCTTTTGCTCACTGTTAGGTACGATGGTGGATATGTGGCCCTGTTTCCTTTCCAAAGATGCTGGGTTTCTTGTTGAAGTGCAAGGTATCAAGCTCTTTGGAATACCAGAACATTTTCAATTAAAAAAATAAAGAAAAATCTGCTGAACTCAGACAGGAAACTGAAAATTGGGTCTTATCTGCTCTTTCATCACAATGATCCAAAACCTAGGGTTCACTAGACACAAAATCAACGTTTGTCCATATCCATCCAAGTCCTTAGATCTATATCCAATGGAAAAGAGATGACCCAATACTTTGGATGATCTACAGAGAGATTATGCAAAAAGGATTGGTCAAAGATCCCTCTCTGTATCTTCCAATCCTGTAAAACATTAAAGGCAAAACGGGTTGCTCACAGGTTTTGTTGTTAAGGGTGTAACTACATGAATTTATAAATAGCAATTTAATTAATGCTGGATTTCATTTCCAGAAAATACATTTAGCAAACCTAGAGTTTTTTCACCCTGAAATTTTCAGTGTGAGACTCTCCTCTTACCCTAAAAGATTATTTAATATTAATGTTTTTAAACATCTTCACCAACAGGGCCAAAAGTGTGTGGGGTTAGGCTGCAGCATTGAAAAGAACTACTACAGCTAAGTGACTTTTTCCACAAAGTAGATGCTGTAGCAACACCGTCCTCACATAAAGTGGTCCACTTTGCTGTCCTTTGGTGTAGGATTAAACCTTTTAGTGAAACGAAAAGTTTTGTCTGTTTATTCATACAAAAATTAAAAGAGAAAAATTAAAGAAAGAAAGCAAGAAAGCAAAGAAGAAAGAAAGATTCCTATGCTTTTCACAACAGGGTGCAACTGGAGCTATTATTTCTCTTTTCCCCCAACTCTCATAGCAAACACTGAACAGACTGTTTGTATTTTCCCTTGACAATTATTAAATAATATTTCACACAGATGCACTGCAAACACATCTGTGAGGCAGGGTTTTCTTCAAGTGTATAAAACAGCAGGAAGCAAGTTGAATGTATTAAATCCTGGTTATGACATGGTTCAAAAAGACACACACAGAAATGCATTCAGACTCTAAAAACAGTTTTGTCTGTTTTCTTTTTTTTTTTTTTTGCTACCTGAACTCCAATTTTTGCAGAGAAACTGATGCCAACGAGTCATGGTCATCTATCATGGAATTACTCAATTCATCAATCAAGGAAGAAGGCAAGATTGTAACACAAACATCCCCAAACACATCACCCTTCTCTCAATATATGAATGAAGATATGCTAATGTGCTTCCGTTCCAGGAGCACTCGAACCGCAGTCCTCTCGGCTCTGCCTCGGATTTAGGCGTGAAGTGCTCTGTGATCATTCTGCAGTTCTTCGCGCAGCCTGTAATTATTGCAGCATTCGCTCGCTCACTCATTCTGTCTGTTGGAAAGGAATAAAGAGGGCCCAGCTGATGCCCGGCTCTCGCTCACCCTTCGCTCCTCCTCACTCCCCAAGCCAACACACTCATCAGCAAACCCTTAAGGTAAACACTAACAGAGGCGACCGAGAGCAAACACACAGCCCTGGCGTACAAACACACATGCACACAGACATATAAGAAAGGCCACCTTGGCTGCCCAACGATGGGCAGTGGACTTAGGCTTGGGGCTTGCAAGGATGGAAAGGGGAACAATTTTATGCCCAACTGCATCAGACGAGAGTACACTGGGAACATGAGCAAACATTTTTCCACCCAGATAAGTTACAGCAATTACCCTCGCCTCTTTAACCTTGCCGCTCACATGCAAGCTCTTTTTTTTTTCTTTTTTTAGGTCTCATTCACTAGACGATTCCAATACAGGCTTTTTTGCCATGGACCGCGGGGAGGTTTTGTCGGGTCTGTTTCTCACTATTACATCATCTTCAGAATGATAAGTGGTCTCGAGATGTACTGCAAATACGATATGGCTATGCTTGGTTCTGGTCGACCCGCTATGCTGCGACAACAGCAGCGGGTGAGATTATATATGCGCCGTCAAAGGGGGGGGGGGGTGTCAAGACAAGGTGCTAACACTCCAATAAGAGTAGCTCTGCCGAGGCACCAATGGTGGGCTCGAGGGCGTGCATACAACTGAAAGAGAATTGTGAAGGATTTGTGTGTGTGTGTGTGTGTGTGTCACTGCTCAGCCAAAGTAAGACCAACAATGCGCGCCCTTATTAGTGTCTGAATTGTGTCCAGACGACTTTTAGCCAAGAGATGAGAAAACAAAACCTTTTTGACGCAGAGGGAAAACAGGAAACTAGAAGAAACTTACAAACTGTTGTGCTGGCATTAATGCCAGTGGGTACAACTTCACTACTGAATGAAGTTTACAGAAAGATTAAACACAAAGTTGCGTTGAGTTACAGAAATATTGATGTGAATCTGAAGGGCGAGTTGTCCGCTTTGTCTTTCCAGCGAATGTTGCTCACACTATACATCTCTCAGGATAACAAATTTCCAAGGCAAAAAAAAAAACAAAACATGAGCACATAAAGAAAGAATGTGAGCGGTAGGTATCACTGAAACCAAGAATCAAAGCTGCCATCATTCAACCACTATCTACTTAATAATATCTACTTAATAATAATTGCCTAAAACAGAAGAAACAATAACCAATGAAGAAGTACATCAAATGAAACTGCCTGCTTGGACTAAATTTAAGAGGCCATTTGGAATGGCCAGCAAAAAGACAGTTGTGTAGGTTAAAGGTCACTTCCGAGGTGTGCATGCTTCAGTCTGATTACTTTTATTGTACTTAGCATAATGATACTAAAATAGGCTCCCTATTAAGTACATTTTATTTGAAAGGCACCAAAGCCGCCTGTTCAAATTAAAATAAGAAAGACTATCTGTCATCATTTCCCTCTCTATGCTGTTTATTTACCCTTTCACATTTTTTCATTTCCTGCTCATTCAGCCGAATGGAACAGAGAGCAATCAGGTTCTGTCAGTGGGGCGGTTATTGGCAACATTTTTTTTTTTATAGGCACAAGGAAGCGGGACTGCGTGTTTTCATTGGTAATTTCATTAATGCCCTACATTGGGAGCAAGAACTGTTCTCACAATCATTGGGTGGAACTTAATTTCTTTTGGAATAAGATGTTAGCCATGTCACAAAAGTGCAGTTAGATCGACAGCAGATGTAGGGAGACAGTAAAAACTGCCCCCTTATTAGGACCAATACTTTTGCCCAGTGGCGTGTTATTTACTAACTACAGCTAAATAGGGAATTGAGTTGTGGTTGATTGTCTGATTTGCTTCCTAATGAATCAGAGATTTTCGGTGGGATTTTTGTTGAGACATTTACAGAAACTGTAAAATTATTCCAACAACTGCAAAGATGATGCAAGATATTACTTGCTTGAGTTAAAATGATTTTATATTAAACCCAAAGAAAAAGTTTACCATAAGTAGTCTGTTATGATACCAAATGGTCAAACAGAAGTTATGGGACAGACCCTGGAGGAATGAGCTGAAGCACAGCTGATCTTAGGGAGAAAGTTTAATCTCCAACACCTGCTTCCATGCTGGTAGACCGAATTCTAACTAACGAATCTTTGGAGGATATATGTTGATTCTCTGGCCTTGCTTTGGTCGATAATTAGGTAACACTGATGACAACTTCATACTGAGATCTAAGACTAAAACTATATTAGAAGATGCTTAAACAGAATTGCATGCAATAAAAAGACAGCGTCACAAAACGGTAATTGTACCATGATATAACTTTGGAGGAAGATCTACCTACATTGTTCCCTTTTTGTTAAAACATAAAAATATTTAAATGTATTTCATTAAACTTTGTGGGAGCAATCCCTGGCCGAAAAATACTTTGAAAAGAGTGAAATGTTTACAAACAGGCAGCATAGATTGGGATATCATCAAAATGTTAATTTATTTCAGTAATTCAGTGAAAAAAGCTAACTCATATATTTCATTTTTCCATTTCACACAGAGAGAAGATACATTCCAAATGTTTATTTCTGGAAACTTTGTTGATTATTGCTTCCAGCTAATGAAAATCCATAATTCAGTTTCTCAGCAAACTGAATATTACATTATCACAATATTACAAGACCAAGAAATAAATGACTTTTTATCCAGAAATGTATTTTATGACCATACTAAGGCTGACACAATCAATGTAGGGTCACTGACACCCTCCACTGGGATGGTAAGCCACAAGAGTTCATCTGTCCACAGAATCATGAATACAAGCATATAAATAGAAAGTTAAGTGGAAGGAAAAGGTGTAGTAAAAAAGCTGGTAAAGCAACAGGGATAACTACAGCCTTATGAAGCATAGTTAATTGAAGAGTTTAAATGCACAGATTTATTCTGTATTTGCTTTTTTTAAATTACACAAAAAAAAAAAAAACATTTTGACCATATAATTGCATTTGGGATAACTGCCAATGAGTCCTTTATGCTTTAATTAAGTCCCGGGCTTAATTAAAACAAAACAACTCGAATAAATTCCAGTCCTGGCTTTGACTTCAAAATTCCAAAAACCCATTGTATTGTTTGAGCTATGCAGTGATGGAATCGATGGTATGCTTTGAATAATTTTCCTGCTTCCCTAATTCAAATGCACTTGAGCTTCAGATCACAAACAGATGACAGAACAATCTCCTTCAGGAGTTTCTGCTAGGCTAGTTGTGGTTGTTAAATTAAAGCTATCTACCAAAAAATGCAGTTAATTACAGTTAATTCATGATTTACCAGGGAGGGATTATCATGTTTTCACACCGGTTGGTTTGGGTTTTCTTTATTCCCTTTAAAGGGGAAGTCCGGTCAACAAGGAAAAATCAGGGTATCATTAGCTATAACTAAAACTAATACATTTGTGGTTATTTAATGAACTTATCTTTAATCAATAAGAAAATAAAAACATAAATTGTCGTCTGAATCACTGTGTATGGGGGCTGACATGACTGCCCAAATATGGGCAGTAAGGGGCGTTTGACATCACATCCTGCGACGTGGAAGAGCGGAAGCGGCGACAGCATTTCTCTCCGCTTTCCATGCAAAGTCAATAGGAGCCGTTCTACACAGCTGCGATCATCAATAATTATTTCGGATTTCCAGAGGACTTCACCGCTGACATTCCCAAGAGCTATTGCTGAAGCAACAATGCCCACGTGCATGGCCATCGGATGTTCCAACACAACTGGTAAAAGAGGAAAAAACATTGCTTATTTCAACACAGTCACTTCAGCGATCTCTCCTCCGCTGTGTGTGTGTGTGTGTGTGTGTGTGTGTGTGTGTGTGTGTGCGCGCTCAGCTGCAGCGCCGGTGCAAAGCCGTGATCAGCCCAGCATGTGCTGGAATGCTCTTATATTTTAATACTTATACTATAATAATCAGCTAACTTAAGTCACTTCAGCGATCTCTCCTCCGCTGTGTGTCTGTGTGTGTGTGCGCGCGCTCTGCTGCAAACTGAAACTGAAACCCCGTCTGTTAGATGCAAAGCCGTGCTGCGTGGAGCGCACACACACACACACACACACACACACACACACGTGTATAGATATATACTGTAGGACCCGACTGAGTTTGATCTTGGAAAATAGTGCGCCGTGACAAACAGAGCGTTGAAACTTGCTCAACAGCGGGTCCGCCGAGTGACGTAAAAAAATGGGAGGTGACAGTACTATTCTTGACCAAGATGGATTCCTCCACATAAACATGATTAAATGAGAATTATTATTAATTAAAAAAACTTATAATTTTTTGCACAGTATGTAGTAGTTTTATATTTAAAGTACTTTCAGCAGTTTGAATTCTGATTTTGACCGGACTTCTCCTTTAATAAAGTAAATCATCATTTCTGTTGTGCCTCAACCATGAGGAGTATAAATATGAGACTGTAACCTAACAACGCTAAGAAATGTGAGACTGTAGGAATTTCCTAGGACTGCCCTCACTGCAAGACGCTTCCTGAGACCTTCAAAACCTTATTCCTAATTCAAATTGTCCTCTTTTCCCACTGCCTGTCACAACAAGCAGCATCGGAGAGCCACTGCTGGTCCGTTCACTGGCCAAAATTAGCAAACATTTCTTCAAACTGGAGCCGTAGCTATGTACAGTTTGTTTTCTGTGAAATCAGACATCTGAGCAGCCAGCCACTACAGAAACTGGCTGCCTGTGATCTTTTTCTCATCTTTTGCAGAAAAAGCTGACCTAGGACTAAGTGAAGCCACTTCCTACAGCTGCAAGCAGCTGAGAACCACATCCCCTACAAGCCGAGTAGAGCCTCCCAACAAGCGCCTATAGCGAGCACTGCTGATCCATCATGTTACAGCCTTCATAGGAACAATACAAGGACAGTGGCGAGTGCAGTCACAGCAGAGAAGCCATGCAGAAGCAAGGATACAAAGGAGAGCAGACTTTTCTTGCCACCGACTCCAGGCCCGATCCTCACTTAACAACTTATTGTCATTGATGTCACTCAGTCACCAGAATGGGACACATTAAGGGATCAGATTTAGCAGAGAAAACAGGGAAAGTTAGTTTGGGATGAAACAATGTGAGATAGTTTACTTTTTTTGTTTTGAAGCTAAAACCTGAAGCTAATTTACCTGCTAGTGAACTTTTGAAACAAACCTATGCTAATGTGATTGGGTTGTGTTTTAAGGTTTTGTCAAACTTTATTTCTATTAAAGTTTTAAACGCTGATGGGACGTTGTAGTTTGTGCTCTCCGGTCCACTCATTACATTGAAATATAACTAAAAGGTCTGTCTAGTCAGCTCCCGAAGGTCTGCTAGCTGCTAAGCTAACAGCTTGCTACAAGCCAACTTAAACATAGTCACAGGTTGTTTAAATATAACGCTTGTTTTGTTTGCTCTGCAATCCTCTGATAATGCCACGAGCGTTTGTACAGCATTAATAGGGAACATTAATAATGATTCATGCTATTTTGTGGAACTTTGGAGATTGCTATCAAGCTAATTGCCTTGTGGTTTAGCCATATGACCCAGGTATGCTTCCCACATAACTTCTGGTCATCCATCCCCTTACAGCGTCCCTCCACCATCTTAAGTTACCAATTCAAGTCTAATTATTTCTGAATAAATAGATAATAAATATATTAATTAAAAACAAACTTCATAAAGGTTACTGTTTTTTATTTATCAAATCACTCTTTAAAAATGTTGTTCTAAATTGTTTAAGCTAATTTGATATAATTCAAAACTCTTTAAGATTAACTTTGGTTCTTTAAACTAAAGTTCCTCACTGAACTCTAAAATGGCTGAATCATTTTTATGGTGATGGTTTTCAACCATGTTCTTTGTCCTTTTGTTCTTTTGTATGTTTGTGTTAATTGTGCTTAGTAGTTTTAGTTAAGTTTCATTAGTCTGGGAAAGAAGAGTTGCTGATTAAAATATGTTTGACTTGGAGTTGAATTATTTCTGTTAATAAATTCTTATACTTGAAGAGAAGTTGTCACTTCTTTATTCCATATGTGTGCACTTTGCTGTTAGAGAATGCTAGAGGTCGAATCCCTCTTTCATCTACTGTCCTAATCTCAAAGCCAAATTGGACTGATATTCACAGGACAGTACCTGACAGACCAAGGGTTATTTGAAAAACCATGAAATAACTTTACACACAAGAGGAGTAAGTGTGTGCCTGGGTAAGAGCTTCGTTCTTCCACCACTTTACAGACAGCAAACATCATTAAGGAATTTAATCCTGTGCTTTAGTTTGGCTCTTCTATTAATTTCAGTGAGTGGTTTTACTGAAGCATAGACACAGACAAACACAAACACACAAGGATGAAATAAGTTGTAAAGTGTATTAAATTTATTCTAAAACTTCAAGAAGCCAGTTTTCTTGTTTTTGTTATCTACTGCATTCAGATATATTTTTGAGATCTTTAGCAGCCAACTATGTACATCAAATAAGCATCTTTTTAGAGCTTCCTAGTTTTGACTGCACCAGAATGTATCTTTTGTGGTACACTTCCAGTCAGGAGAGTCAGGGAGAAGAAGGAGGAGTCAGGCTGGTGTTCCATCTTTATAAAACCAAAGGGAGTGTTGAAAATATGTCTTTGCTAAATCTTGCTGCTTAATTGTACGCGTCTTTTTTAGCACAATCAACATCATTGATTTGCAATGTAGTGCACAAACCTGGTCCTTGAATGAGCGATCTCAATAATGCACACAGTTTTAATGTATCTATCTTTTTTTATGTTTTGCAGACTTAAAAAAAGATGACTACCGAGATTCATGAAATCGCGCAACTCTATTTACATGGTAATAGTACTCATAGTGATAGAAAAAGTGCCGTTCATGTGTGATTAATCAACATCAAAGGAGGGCAGCTCTTAATGGATGCTGAGAGAAGATCAAAACAATTCAGCATATTTTTGTGCTGTCGGACATCAATAATTCAACTCACTCCACCTTCATAACTGTTTAGAATTTCAGCATTTTGCTTTAGCTATCAACGACTACATTTTAACAGATCCTAAATCAGTTGTGTGCCCTGCATTTCAAGGAATCTGTGCCTGGTTATTTCCGCTTGAGAAACATTTGAAACATTTGAAGCGGTCCCTACCTGTCAGTCTTGAGGCTAACAATCCTGCTCCACGGAGGCAAGAATACACAGCTGCAGGACAAGTAGCATTTAAATGTCTGATGTTCCACCCACTGATTAACTCCAAGGTAAATGTTATACTGTTAATTACCAGGGTGAGATATTAGCGAGCTGGTCCAATTTGACCAAGAATCAGTAATGGTCGCCTCCACATAACCTAAGATGTAATATTTCCATATGCATTATTCCACTATGTAAAGGAAATTTATGATCATTAAAATATGGAATTATTCTTTGTTAAATCTAATCTAAAAAGATTTTACCTCCCAACTGTCACATTCGGGCCCCGATTTATTTGATTCCAGTTGACTCTGAAAAGGTTTGAAGTTTTTTACACCGTGTCACATTTCAACCACAAACTCCGATGTTTGACTAAAAGTAACATTAGGATGGGGAGCATCTGAGAACATCATTTTTTTGTTTATTGACACAGATCAACACTTAGATTTTAGGTCTGGACTTTGACTGAGCCATTCTAACAAAAATTTGCTTTGAGCTAAACAATTCATTTTGAAGTTGTTGCTGTCATTAAGGTTATTTTTCTTGTTTGAACATCAACTCTTGCCTCTGTCTCAAGTCGTTTGCAACTTCTGGCACGGTTCCTTCCAGAACTCCATGATACTGCCACTCCAGATTTTCAGTAGCCCGTCTCAGACCATAGCTTTGCATTAAACATGCAGCCGTCCTCCACCCATTACGGATCACTTCATTCTCTCTTTTGTCACACTAGTTGACCCATATCCACCGAGATTATAGACCCTGAGTATTTCCACAACATTCTGCTAATTTCTGAAGCAAAGATTTGTGATTTATAACTCATCTTTCACCTGAGCAATGTACAAGACGTGTAGGGGAACTGCCCAAACAGCTGAGCTCTATGTTGAAGTCATTCAGCATTTGTAAAACCATTCAAAGGTTTTACTCATCAGGCGGACACTTGAAGATCAGGTGGTGCATCTTCTCCCACTGAGCTCCGGGGACTTGCTTCTTCAGCTGTCCCCATATGCTTTTATAAATAAAAATAAAAACACATGTAAAATTTTCATTCCACCTCATAGTTATACACTACATTGTGTCAGTTTATGAGGTAAACTCCCTACAAGAAACTGAAGTTTGTGATTGCAAGGTGATGGAACGTGGCAATCACAAGGCATTATATATTGTGCATGCATGGTCGCCTCTGTGTTTCTGCATGGGCCCACTAATATCCCCATCTCTGGAGTTTAACGCTCTTCATTGATATGCTGAATGCAAACTGACCTCAGCGTGGCTGTGCGAGTGGAGGTGGTGTGTTGGGGGAGTGGGGGTTGTGAGGGTGCGATCAGAAAATATGGAGAAGGGTCGGGGAGGTGCGGAGGCTGTCTTTGTAGTAACACACACTCAGAAATCCGTGCAACGCTTCCTCAAGAGCCGCATCCATTCATGTGGGCTTTGAATGCATCCAAACTGAGAGCCTTTCTTTTAAATAACCCAATCTACTGCGCCCTGAGTTTTCATGCAGCGGTAGCTTTAGAGGCAGCTGTAATGATATGAAAACACTCAAAGCCCTTCACCGTGTCACAGATTACTACTGCTCCCCCCCTCCCACAACCTCCTCCTGCAAGATGTCAGGTCCTAGTTTTAAACGGTGACGATAATAACACAGCTTTAAAGAGATATTCTTTTAGCTCCAGATTAGATTGAGGCAATTAAGTGATTACATATCTGAAAGGTCTGACTCCAAAGCAGCTATAAATGGCAGTAAAATCTGATAAGTATCCTTGTATTATTTTCCAATTGTGAGCTACTAACCATTAGATTTTCTAGTAATTCTCTTTGTCTGACCTTTATCATGAAGTTATCTTTTTACCATGTAGCAGAAGCAGTTTGCTCTCCCGGGTTTGCACTTGGGTTGCTAAACCAGTATGCTCTATAAAAAACAACAACAATAAGCTTTAAAGTCTAAACTTTCTAGCTTTGTTGAGGTCAGACTTGTCAAGCTCAATTTCATCTGATTCCATTTTGCTTCATTCGAAGCCCAATAACACATAAAAGGGAAAACAATGGTCCACATATTCTTTAATAGAGTTGGTGGCTTTAAATAAAAAAAATGAAGGAATTGCAAGATTATCCTCATTTCTGGATCAATGTTTTTAACTTTTACCTGATTTTTAGTAAACAAAAATAAGTGGATGAAAATACAGGCTGTAGGATTACACATTTATATATATAGAAAATGATGGAAGTTTTGATGTCACAAATATGAAAATAAAGCAGATTTTCTTTTTCCAAAATTTGACCTGCTGAAACCACTCATGCTTAATCAAGAGAAAACTGATGGATTGATTGGTCAGCTGTTATAACTTCTCCATTAAAATTTGCCATCATCAACTAGGTGACATTTTGTGGCTATTAATAAGAGCAAAAATTAAAAGAGGGTCATTTTCAAAGCTATTGTGCTCTTTAAAAGTTTTAAATAGTTCCTGACAAAAACTTAAAAATCAAGAGCACAAAAGCACAGGAGAAAGAGGAGGTCAAACTAGTCACATTTCATTTAGTTTGAAAGATAGGGAATATTCTTTTTTTTGGATGTTTGGTTAAATTTTTACAGTTTATGAAAGCTTTAACTTTGAACTCCTGTGAGGAAATTCTGTATCACAGCGCAACACCATGGTGCTTCTCTGAACTCATCCTTTAAGTACTATTTGTCAAATATTTTCTTATCATGGGTTTAATTCAGATAAAGGAAAGAAGATGCAGATGAAAAGGTGTTTAGGCTAATCCATCTTTTATAGCTGAAGGATGTTTTTACGAGGAATGCAAAACAATAACAAAATATATAACAGCTAAGTTGATTCAGTTGTGGAATAACCTCAGGTTAAGAATTTTTCATTTTTTTTTTCAAAAATCACAGGTGGCAAAATCATTGGCACTCCATGCAGTTCATATAAATATGCGTAAGGTTTACAATCTATGTTTTTATTTAAAGTAGATTAGAAGAACTATAAACTTTTATTAATCATTCAGACTTCCTGTTTCCCATGGTTATAAATTCTGGCACACAGGCCCGTTTTTACTAGCCACTTTTCAATTTGGGAAACACAACACGCTACTCATGCTGCACATCTGCATTACTCAAGTAAAACAGATGTGCATTGCTCTTTCAAAATTTAGGAAAAGGCTGGAAGAAAACAGCTACTCGCCTACATTCGCCCACATCCACAGTGAGAGCAAAAATCAAAATGTCTAGATCAACTGGATTCGTTAGAAACGAAGCTACTGCAAATTAAGATTACTTGATTTTAAGGCTTTTTTTTTTTTACAAATCTTTACAAGGGGTGCTGTAAATTATGGAAGGGGCGGTATCTGCTTTTCAGTCTGCCAAGTAACTGTTTCTGCACATACAACACACAGAGGGGAAAGAAAACGGACACTTTGGGTCTTTCCCCCCCCCCCCCCCCTCTTTCTCATATCAGTTATCCTCGTGAGAAGTGAGCACGCAGGGGCCTGAGACATGATGCCAAGATGAGCATTTAATCCTGTGCCCATCAAGATGGAGCATTTCCACTGAGCCTCCTCTGTGTGGGAGAAAACAAAGAGTTGGACGTTTGGAACGTGTGTTGGTGCTTCAAAGCCGGGAGCTAGCTGAGAGCGGGCCGCACATCCATGCATGTGAGTGTGTGTGTGTGTTTGTGTGTGTGTGTGTGTGTGTGTGAGTACTTCAAGAAAGGAAACTTAATTTTAACTCTAATTGAGATAAAGAAATCATAATTTTAATTGCATCTTGTTTGGCTAATGAACTCTTTTCCGGTTAATGAAGGAGGCAGTTTGAGTTTGGAGATTAAAAAAATTGGGGTTGTTTCAAAATGTGCTCCTTAATATGTGCCCCAAATGTAATCACTGCACTTAAGTTTTAATTTCCCTCCATGAAACAAAAAGGTTTGCAACACATAGGAAGATGTGGATGAATATTAGAAGTTCTTTGGCCTCAGGGATGCAAAATTTTAGGAAAACATGCAATTTCAATAACGTTCCTAAATATTGCAAACATATTGCAGGTGCAGGGAATAAATGTCGGCGAAAGCAAATTTTACTGACCGAATATAATACTGCCAAGCAGAGTGTGCTTATGCAAATGCTTATCAGTTGAAATATAATAAGCTCTGATACTGGATTCAAGCAACCATTTGCATTTGCAATATTGCACACATTGATATTGCAATAACAACTGTGATTCAACATATTGTACAGCTCAAGCCTTAGCTCCACAATACAAAGCCAGTGTCCTGACTACACACCATGCTCCTTTCACAAAATGCAAGTCCAATTTTAGGTTATCTAAAAAACTTTAAGGACAAAAACTGTTTTATCATCTCAAGACATACTATTTTTAGAAACCAATACTCTGATCTCTTTCCATTGTCTTTAATTATTCATTGCACTGCCTTGACATCGACAACTTAAATCAGTTAGGGCCATATACAATAAACTATAACTATGAAACCGATGCTCTGGCCTCTTCTTAAACAGATCCTTTATGCACAAAACACACTAAAAGCATGCATGTTGTATCAAAAATCCTTATTTTAGAAAGGAAAAAAAATATTTTGCCTTATCTCCTGACCTGTTTGCATTAAACATTACAAAAAGTATCAAATAAGCAGGTTGCACAATAGTAAACTAGTAAGTAAATGTTATTTACACAGCACCTTTCACAGGTCACAAACCACAAAATGCTTTCCAATAAAAACAAGCATAAAACAGCACAAATGTAACATCATGCAGCACAACTTAAAATCTTAAAAGAATTAGAATCAAGACAGTGCAAAGATGGAGGCAACACATTCCACACAGGGTCCTAAAAGTAAAGACTACATTTTTCAATGAATTCTAAAATGTACCGGCGGTAGCCAATGTAAAGAGATTAAACTGGAGTAATGTACTGTCTCATTCATGTATTGGCTAAAAGCCTTGCAAGCAGCAACCTCAACTGACTGGAGACAGCCAAGATCTCATTCAAACACATAAAAAGCTTTTACAATAATCAAGCCGAGATGAAGAAGAGCATGAATGACCATCTCTAATACAGCCTGAATTAAAAAAAAGGGTGTCTGAAAAATCCATTAGACAAATCCCTCCAGCGACATGACAGGATCAAAAATCATACCAAGATTTCTGTTTTTTGGTTTGACAGAAGAAGCCACCAAGGTTTTGCTTGATTTCAGTTATTCGGTTCTCAGGGACAATAATTAGGGTTTTGGTCTTATCAGGGTATCAAACAGAGCCAATGTTTGATACTACTAAAATTTTATCAATGAGATCAACTTTGAATAATTTAATTTGCTCAAAAGAATAGTAGAGCTTAATGTCATCAGCATAAAAATGATAGTACACATCAGAAAAGTGGCTGATTATTTAGCCCAGGGGAAGAAAGTACAGGCAAATGAGAATGGGTCCCAAGACTGAGCCCTGCGGTACCCACCCATGGCAGTCTGACATGATCTGCTTGTCAAAAACACTAAATATTCTGCCCAAAAGATAAGAATTAAAGCACTCTAGAGCAACACCCGATACACTGACTACCTCTCTGAGTCTGTTAATCAAAATACTTTGATTAATAGTCATAGGCAAGTTCCAGGAGAACCATTATGGTTGATGATTCAGAGGCAGTTGACATCAAAATGTTCCTAAAAGCTTTGAGTAAAGCAAAAAATGTGCAATGGAGCTTAAGAAAACCAGACTGAAATTTGTCAAAGATCACATAGTTTTTGATAAAAATAATTTGGCTGTTCTGCCTCTACTTATTTCAAGAAGCTTTTACATGAGAGTGATCGTTGAAATACGCCTGTAATTGCTAAGCTGTGAAGGAACCACACTATACTTTTTAAATAATGGCTCAACAACAGCATGCTTGAAAGAGATTGGAACCACCCCTGTTGAAGGGGAAGTATGATAAATTTCAACAATACAAGGCCCAAAAGCAGGAAACCCCTTTTTAAAGAACACCACAGCCAGAATGCCATTTGGACAGGCAGATACAGTACTTTAATTTTACCAAGTAAAGATGAATGTCAGACACTGGATCAAACTTATCCGGTGACTGAGAAAGTAAAGAGCCAGAAACAAAGTTGGGCCACATTAATATTCAAATGCGTCCACTGACATTATTGACTGTCGTCACAACAACAAAAAAAAGAATGGAAAGTAATTATTGTCAGTTTCAGAGGTCACAGGTACTGTAGGGATCACCTGGGGAAACAATTGAGTTTGCTGTTTCAAACAGGACCTTAGATTTTCCTTATTTAAAGAAATAAAGATCTCTCTGCACATTGTGCAAGAAATAAAACACGCAAAGGATTGCTGCAGAAGATTTGGACATGCCAGTGAAACACTGGGAGAGCTTGGCAGATGAGACCAGAGCTAAACTCCTTGGATGTTATTGCACACCATGTTTGAAGGGAGAGTGGTTCTACACATCACTACCAACATAATACGTTGAAAGGAAAGTTTGCATCGTGGAACATCATAACTGCAGGAAGGATGAATGGAGTAATATCGGCACATTGTTGATAAGAATATGAAGACGAATCAAGTGTAGCCTTCTGAGCAAGAAATGAGTCCCAAGCACACAGTCAAGAAGACGGTCATTTGGCATAAGAGAAGCCCAGTCAACTACCAGTGTTGTTTCCAAGTCAAAATTTATGGAAAATACTGAAGATCCGAGATCATATAAAAAACACACAAAAAAACCTTAAGATCTGATCACAGGTTGTGTGGAAGAACTGGTCAAAATCACAACTGAGCCTTGGATGTGACAAAGTTTCTCCTTACAGAAGATGTCTTAAAGTTGTCATTACCATAAATGACATTTCCACAAAATATTTCATACAATTCTGTAAGCCCGTTCAACAGTCATTTCTGTGCCATTTCAACTTTTGACCTTTGTTTCTCTGTATGTGTGGATTACTTGGTTTGTTACCATTATCTGGTGTGAATTTCGTGTTGATAGAGCTTTACCATCCATCCATTTTCTTACTCGCTTTATCCCTGCTGGGGTCCCGCTGGTGCCGATCTCCAGCATTTCAATGGGCGGGAGGCGGGTACACCCTGGACAGGTCGCCAGTCTCGCGTTGATAGAAATATTGGAAATATATTTTCTAAGTTAAAATGTCTACATGTTCAGAACTTCTTATCCCCGCTGTATAGTCATATTCAATAAAATACAATAAATGGGTTCTGATGAGGCTTATTTGTCCGATTAAAAGTACCTTTTGAAAATAGCAACCATTAAGCACATACTAAACATACATTTTTATTCAGCCCAAATTTCTGCATTAAAAAAGTTTTTATTGTTCTGATGTAATATTTTACCGTAAATGTGCTTTCATTAGCTGAAAAATGATCATGACTGAGAAATAACAGCTGGAGACATCAGTCTGTGTGTCATTAATCTATATGATGTGTTTCATTTAGCGGTTTTTCAATAATTTTAAACTTATTGAACATGACTCTATATGCTTATTGTACAGGTGTGCAGGATGTTTTGCCTCAGTTCCCCCGTATTGATGCCTTTTCCAACATAGTCATCAAACTGCTTCAGGCCAAACGCATCACATTGTATCAGCACCTCTGGTGACCCTAGGCTACAAAGCTGTCAGCAAATCCAACAAATTTGAAGCGAGAGAAACAAGGTAAAAAGAAAAAAATTCATTTTAGCTCAAAGCAAAAGAGCATTTGTAAAAATCCAATCGAGTTACCTTACTTTTAATTGGTTGCCAAGCTGGCTTCGGCTAATGGCTTTGATTCAACCTACATGTGACATTTGTGAACATTGGCTGCCGCACTCCAAAAAGCGAACACTTAAATGAATTGCCTCAATTGGTAACAAGTAATTGAATTAAGTTAATCCAACTTATTTCATTTGGTGTATAAGTTGTCATGCTGAACAAATGAATAAATTAAGTCCCGTAAACTTAATTAAATTACTTGTTACCAATTGAAGCAATTAATTTAAGTTGTTTCAGCATCCTCCTTTTAGAGTGTGTTTGATGGAATTGGTTGATTGTACACCTGACTACAATCCCTACAGAATCCCTGACTTTTTGCAAGTGTACTTGTAAGAATCGAAGGATTGCAGGCGAAGGGCAGTAGCACCAAATACTGATTATATAGCTGTTATCACGTGTGGTTTTACTAGTAATCGGATTTTAAAATTGCAAGAATCTTTATCACAGTAGAAAACACTCCTTCCCAGGACTGGATGGGCAATCAAAAGAAATCTTAAAGTGCATCAATGGCTCATCAAGGAAGTAACAAAGTAGCCAAGAACAACTTCTACATTACCACAGATCTCACTTGCCTCAGTTAAGGTTAGGTTTCATGATTCAACAGTAAGAAAGAGACTTGGCCAAAATTGCATCCATGGGAGAGGTAAAAGGCAAAAACCGCTGCTGACCAAAAAGAACCCAAAGATTCAAGACGCGTAGGAAAATGCTTTGTGGACCGACGTGACAAAAGCGAAACTTCCTGTAAGGTGTGCAAATCTGGCAGAATCACACAGATCCTAAGCACCAAAGTGGAAGACCCATCATACTCAAAAACCATCCAATGATGCTAAATTAAAGTGATTATGTGAAGAACAGATTTCCTCCACTGCGTTGTAACAGACTCATTGCAAGTAATAGCAAATGTTTGACTTGATTAAAAAAAAGGTCATTATTGATCATAAACTTTTAATTGTGACAGGAAAGCTAAATAAGAGGAAATCTGTGAAGGGGCAAACAGTAATAAAATGTATACTAATTGTTCTACCAATTTTATTACTTAAATCCCAGAATTTTTTTTATTTATTAATTTATTAGGTTGAGACATTCTTGGAGGTCCCGAGGAATCCTCTTTTCGCTGTCCCAAAGCGCCAGGATGGCTGGTGTTCCACTCGACTTTGCTTTGATGAACAGAACAGCGGTGTGGCTCCGTGGAGCCTCTGCAGCCTGTGCGGATTCCTCCCCGGGACGCACGCTTTGACACACACACTCACACACACACACACACACACACACACCCACACACACACACACACACACACACACACACACACACACACACACACACACACACACACACACACACACGCGCGCATGCACGCACGCACGCACGCACACACACACACACACACACACACACACACACACACACAGAGCCATTGCTTAAAGCGGGACGCTTACGGTCAGCGAACATTTACGCACCAACAAAACTGGGTGCCTGGCAACATTTCGGAGTGTTTTCTCATCTCTGTTGGAAATTGCGTGGCAATTGGGAGCTTTTGTTTGTTCAAGCGCATGTGCGCGAAATGGGGCGATGGTTTCTTTTTTTTTTTCCTCCACCCTGTCAAGTTGACACAGCTGGGAACCCACAACACCCTGATGTTGAATGAAAGAGTAAACCAGCAGAAGCCCCCCCTCCCATCTTACCGTCAGCTATCTCCATCAGATATCCAACAGATCAGCACATGACAGCCTCTGCACTGCTTGCACGGATACCGTGCGTTTATCACCTGTACCCTCTGCCTTTTCTTCGAATAATACAAAAAAACAGAGCTTTAAGGTGATGTCTCCTTACCTGAAAGTTAGGGTTTCTTCTCTGTGCTTTTGCTCGTTTGAGGAACAGAAACACGCCTATTCCACGGCTCGCAGAACAGAGAGCGCAGAGGAGGATGGAGAAGGAGAAGCAGCAGCAGGGACAACCAGCAGTGGCTCATCCTCGCACAACGCTCGCTCCCCCACTGAAATATTACCGGCAACCGATTGGTCCGTGAGTTCCTCAGCGGTGCCCCTCTCCTCTCCTCGAGGAGGGGCTAAAATCAGACCGTCGACGCTGACGGAACCAATGCTTCGCAGATGAATCTGTTCCTGGCGACTTGCATCCATTCTGTATTCTTTCCGTTTTGGGGCAGTGACATTGTTTGCACATGGAATATGAAAATCACCCTGAACCGAAATCTTAAACTGGCACAGCGGTGATTTAAAGTTTAAGTCCCGTTTTATCCGGCACAAGCCACCATCAGTGGGAAATATTTAATAAAAAAAGAACTCAGTATATGGAAGGAGAAGAAGAGGACTGGAGGGATCATCTGAGGAGACTTTCTGCAGGCAGGAGGCTTCAGAGATGGAGACCTCCTGTTGGGGGTTATGCCTCAGGACATCATTTCCTAGAGCCAGTCAGGGACCTCAACAGATACCAGAGAAGAGAAGAACAAACGGATGACAGGGCGAGGAGGAGGATGGCTGCTGAGGAATTGAGAAATAATTGATAAGGAGTTAGGGACGTAAGGATCCAGGATATAGGTTGGGAGTGGGAGGATGGGTCTAAGTAGATAAAGGGGAAACAGAGGTTAGAGATAACGAATGAAGAGAAACTTGTGGATCAGGGGGGACGTGGGTTGAAAGGGGCAGAAATGCAATGTGAAGGAAGGAAGGAGACAAGAATGTAGGGTAAAGATGGTAAGATGAAAGTGATAGCAACAAAGATGGAAACGAGAGATGAAGCAAGTGGGGATAATGGGTGAGGGATAATGGTGACAGAAAAAGATAGGCGTTAGGAGTTGAAGGAGGTAAAAATTAAAGATGAGGGAAGAAGGATGCAGGATTTGGGACGAGGGAGGGAAGAATGAGAGACGAAAGCCGTAGGGGCGAGGGATCCAAGTTTACAGCAGTCAAACAGCCCAAACCATGATAACACCACTTCTTTTCACAGGTGGTGTAATTTCAATTTATTAATTTAATCATATCCCAACAGTATGACTATTTCCAAAGACCCTTCATTAATCAAACAGTTTTTTTTCCGTTTCCACATCATCCTTCATCAAAGGTTTGGTAAAGCTAATAATAAATCACATCAAACATTTCACTCTAATTTCAGCTACAAGTTGTCGTTTTTTTAACCAGAGGGTTGGTCACCTTTTGCCGTTACCCAACAGGAGACTTTTGTCCCAAACAGTGATAGACTGAATAGTAACGCTATCAACTAAATTCATAATCATAGATTCATTTCATAAACTGCACATTTTCTGTTTTGAGTCTTCTGCTACAAAAGGCACACAGTTTGAAGAATCAAACTTAAGTTTGGAACAACTCATAGTGTCAAAACCAAGTGTTTGCAGATGAAAAACAAAACTGGGGAATATCACACATTTTAGTATAAATTCTGGGTACATTAGTTAAGTGTTTGTTTTTCCATTTTCCTTTTCATTATTTCTGCTTATTCGTTTTGTAGTCCATAATTAAGAGGCTGCCTCGTCTCCGCGGGCACTAGTGCATGCCTTTAGTGCTAATTTCTCATCATGCTTGAGAAATTAATTCAATGAAACAGAGGCTTTATAGTCGATGCTGCAGAAAACAACTATATGGTTCATTTACTCCTGCCGTGAAGGTGCTTTGCTGCTACAACCTTTATGATTATAGTATGTACTTCTGATCCACTAAGAACCCAGATGCCAGATTCCTTTATGTTTTTTTTTTGTGCACTTAACTTAACCTTTCTTTCATTTGCAAAACAAAGTTCTCCTGTTCCATGTCTGATAAATATTCATGATAAATAGGTACTTTAATGTTTAGGAGTGTCTGGAGTCTGGCAGAAAGCCCGATTTTTGTGAAAATATAATGAATTATTCCACTGCGCGGGTTGCTGTTTTTCAGAGTGGTTTTCCCCCACTGGCAATCAGGCAGCACTCTACCCACACTTTAATTTACAGCTGCGGCACTTCCAACAACAGCTCAGCATCTTGCCGCTGTTAGGGAAACTTTGCTGTCACCCTCAGTGATGCGTTCGAGGATTATAGATCTCATCTATGTTTGTGATGATTAACAGCTAGCTAAAAACACTCCAATCGATTTTCTTAACAGCATTCTCGGGACAGGAACTGTTTTGTTTTGCTTTCCTCTCTCTCTCTCTCTCTCTCTCTCTCTCTCTCTCTCTCTCTCTGTCTCTTGCTCTCTCTCTCTCTCTCTCTGTCTCTTGCTCTCTCTCTCTCTCTCTCTGTGGGGGGAGGCGGTGGGGGCATCAGATAGATTCAGCACCACGGTCAGTGACACTGCATGCTGTGTGAAATTGTCAGCACGCAGAAGTGTGTTTAGAACTGCCCGTGTGAAGGAAAAGACGTGCTAGTTGTGAGGATGAAAGAGTTACAGGCAAAAAATAATAATGTGTTTTATCTCAGAGTCTGACAAATAGTGTGTAATTATACATGCCATTGAATACTTCACAAGTCTGTTTGTTTTGTTTTGTTATGTTTTTTTACTATAAGGGTTGCTTTAGACACCTGAAGTGGTGAGCACACATTGCAGCTTAACACATACATTTCCATTTTCCTATTGGGTTCGCGAGGGGTGCTGGTGCCTATCTCCAGCTGTCAATGGGCGAGAGGCAGGGTACACCCTGGACAGGTCGCCTGTCTATCACAGTTAACACATACAATGCCCTGGGAAACTATTCAGGCCCTTTGAACATTTTCTCATTTTGCCACGTTACAACCACGAAACATCAATGTATTTTTATTTGGATTTGATGTGAAAGACCAACCCAAGGTACATCTGGTCATATGTTTCCATCCCAAATCTTTATCAGACTTCAGCAGGTTTTCTTCCAGAATAGCCCTGTATTTAGCACAATCCAAAAGCATCCAATACAACTCTGACCAGCCTCTCTACCCCAGAGCATAA
Source organism: Fundulus diaphanus (assembly GCA_037039145.1). Classification (NCBI taxonomy): domain Eukaryota; kingdom Metazoa; phylum Chordata; class Actinopteri; order Cyprinodontiformes; family Fundulidae; genus Fundulus; species Fundulus diaphanus. The sequence continues at coordinate 21,991,522 of CM073135.1, forward strand.
TGCTGCCCCCACTTTGTTTCACATCAGGGCAGTGTGTTCAGGGCGGTGTGCAGTATCAGCTTTCTGCTACACATAACACAGATGTCAAGGTTTGACTCATCTGACCAGAGCATTTTTTTTCACATTTTATGGGTCCTCTACATGGTTTGGCATGCTCCTCCAAAGTCTCCTGGTCCGCTTTTCTGGTTAATGTTCTGCTTTCCCGGTCTGTACATTTAGGTGGACAGCCCATGTTCCAGTATGTTAGCAGTTGTGTCATGATACATTTTCCAGATGATGGTTTGAACAGTGTTCCGTGAGGTACCTAAATCCGTGGGCATGTTTTATAATCCAATCATTCTCCAAACATCTTCCCAACATAGTCTCTGATGTGTCTGGTGTCTTCCTTGGTCTTCATGATGCTGCTTGTTCACCGATGTTCTCTAACAGAACAGTTGGATCTACGCTAAGATTAAATCGCAAGCAGATGGACCATGTTTTTTATTTGACTTCAGAAGGCAAGTGGTCGCTTGCCATGGGTTTTATTTAGGGATGTCAGACTAAATGAGGCTGAATACAAAGGATGCCAACATTTTCAGCCTTTTATTTGTAAAATGTTGAGAGTCGTGTTTCCTTGTCCTTCCTTTCTACAGTTACAAGGACTGCTTTTGCAAGTGACTGTAGGTAGATTAAACAGGCCTAAAAGAAGACTGCATTTGTCCATGACTAATAATGCAAAGTAAACAGTAATTGATCCTTCCATCTCTTGACCCCATCGGATTTGTTGCGCCCTGCTTCCTCCAGGCAACCATGCGCTCTTACCTCTCAGCTGAGAGGAGCCTAATGAATATTTATTGATTCATCAGGTCAAGCTGTAATATCCACTTTTTTTCCCAACATAGCACAACATGAGCTTCTCCCTCTCATGTACATGGCAGGTCATTCATCACGGAGGGTAGGACCGCTTACATCTGAGCTGTGCGCCACCTGCTACACAGCCTGCCCCACAGATCTGCCTGGGTCTTTATTAGCGCTGGTGTATGAGGCGCGCTCAAAAGGTGGACATTGGGGGCCCATTACCTGTGGCTCCCAGACCTTACTGACTTAAGAGAACATATGGTGGACATGTGGCTTTCAAGAGTTATTCACAAATAAAAATCTTATAGGTGTGTCATGCAGCCGTTTATTGTTTGACACCCCTAAATAAGATTAAATGCAACCAATTGTTTTTAGAAGTCACTTAACTAGTAAATGGACTCTTCTTGTTTTCATATTGAGCTGTCCTGTGACGTTCTCTGAAATTTTACAATTATGGTTTCACTCCTGTTTGATGTCTGTCGAGAGTGTGGTTTATTTGTATTTTATATTTTATCATCATATGATAGAAGCAAAGTTTTACTCAGGGGTAGATGCAGAAATGCCAATATGCTTTAAACAAAATTAGCTTTTGTTGCCTATGTTGCTGCAATCTTGTTTATTGAAGATAACCTTATTGCTGACTATAAGGTCTGGATGCAAGCCTAGACAGAATCTCTCTAACTAACCTAGATTAATTATCCAACTTTATTTAAAATTGCTGATCTTTTTTGTCTTTCACATGCTTTTATTTAGATTTAAAGCATTCGGCTTTATGTAGCACAGCTTTTCCAAACTGTACGACAGCCTTGGTACTCCTATCATTAGCCTTTGGTCTATAGACAAAGACAGAAGTTGGAACATGCAGGGGTGGGAACACAATACAATCTGTGAGTATAAAAAGACAAAGGAGGCCCATGATACAGATTTCCCTTTTTTAAAACAAAATATCAGACTTACAGCAAAGACAAGGAAATAACTTGATCTGCTGCTAAAACCTGTGACTGCAAATAAGTGAAAAAGCAACATGATGTGAAGAGAAATCTTACCAGCAGAGAACAACTTGTACAGTAAGTCTGGAATGGGAGAAAGACGGCAACAAAGTTGACCCAAAACAACTGGCTGTAGATGTGTAAGGAACATTGCTACAACTCAACATTAGGAACATTGAGATAATTTATTTGTGTGAGTATAATCAGATTCTGGAAATCTCCCTAAAACAAAAAATAAACAAAAAATAAAGTGCCATAAATTGGTATTCCTGAACAGGGCCAAGCAAAATCTAGTAACACATCTGCTCCATATGTTTAAAACTGACCCCCTACTGGATTGAGATGGTAACAAAAATAACTGAATAATGGGCCTAGAGTTCACACAACCGCTATCACAGTTTCACTTTATCATTGTCCCCATAGGGAAATCCGCCTTGCAGCGAGGTGAAAAGCATAAAAGACACTATCACATCAAAAGAGAAGTAGTGAGGACATAGTAAGGACATAGGTGTGATTTACCGAGGTAATCCACCACCTGGGTCAAAACACAAACTAAACTAAACTAATTACTGGCTAAAAATAATCTCAGGTACCAAAAAACATTTGTGACCAGATGTTGGCTTCCTTGTAATTGCTCATCTATAGAAAATTGGATAAATTTGTGCAAGAAATCCATCTTGTGGAAAGAGTGAGTTTTTCGTCTAAAGAATACATATAAAAACTGGTCAAAAACTGGAGACCTGTCCAGGGTGTACTGCACCTCTCGCCATGTGACTGCCAGTGAAAGGCACTAGCCCCCTAGCGACTCTGCAAGATGATGGTTAGATGGTTGGATAGATGGTCAAAATGGAATACTTTTCTGGTTCACAGTTTTCTCTCCGAGTAATGGTGATTGTGTCCCACTGTTAATTTCTATTATATGATTTTACCTTTGGGTTTTGATTCAGACCACTGCACTCATGATGGACCAGTAGAAGGTAAATTAAAGAGACAAGGTATATCTTGCCTGTTTGTGTAGGATAGAATGTGATGTAAGAATAAGATGTCTTATTTTTCTCTTTTTATCTCTTTGACCTGGGTGATCGCTATGTTTTGTGTCTGTCTTTTTCTATTTCATCCTAAAAGTAATATGCATATATGTATATAGATTGATAGCAAAGAAAAAATGAGGGAGGAAGGAGTTGTCATTCAAACTTGACATGTTATTTATTTCTTTTCCTATGGGAAATTTAAAACTAGTTTATTTCATGACAGGGACCTCTGCAGGATTCCCTACAGTACAGCAAAATTACAAAACACAATTTTGTAAGCAGTCATACCCGCTCAAATCGAAACAAGTGAAAAGGCTCACTTTTGCAGATTCCAAAGTCACTAAAAAAAAAAAAATCCCCTCACATCTCTTATCCAGTGAAGAATGTTATGAACATGACTGTAAACCAGCATAACTTTAGTTCAGAGCAGAAGGTCATTGCTCCATCATGCCTTTAGACTTACCTGTGGCCAGACTGCGTAATCCCCACTGGACAAAACACATCGATTACCTTCTAAAAACCAGCTGCAAAGCTGAGCCCCAACCAAACATGATGTACTCAATCGTAGCTTCTGTTGCCCGAGGCCTTTTGATCTTGGGGAACTTGCTGGTCCACCTCGTCATCATTTTCCCTTAAATCTGTCACCAGCTGCCAATGTGGGCTTTTGTGGCATTCCACCGAGGTGGCTGTAATGATCAAAAGTGTCTGTCAGTGAATAGACGAGTAGAGGATATGGGGTCTCACAACTTTTAAATTAAATATGGAGCCTAATTCATAGAGAAACACATCATACTTGACACTATAATGTTTTTATATACAGCTCCATCCACTGACATTGCCACCCCTTGCACATATGTGTGAAAAGCCTTTGTAGGACTTAATGGGAACTCCTGTTGTTGATCAAAGGCCACAGGAGTAGCTAAAGAGCAGATCCAACCTATTTCCTGCAGTTGCTATTTACCCTTTCTGAACCTATTTTATAGCCCTAATGAGCTAAAAAAAACACTAAAGGCCTGAAACAAGATGTATCAACTCCCAACCTCCCAATTGAAGCCATTTCCAAACTACTTGAGGAACACTGTCACACACAAGTCAGTGCTTTGAATCAAAAGTTTTAAATTTGGGTTGTGAGGGTGGAAGATCACAACCCAAGCTTAAACAAAGTCACAGATTACTAAATAAGGTCATTGATCTACCTAAAAATGTGAGAGGTGAATTAAAAGAACAATAAATATTCTATTTTGGGCGACTGTGGCTCATTGGTGAGAATAGCCGCCTTGCAATCCAAAAGGTTTGAGTGCCCCTGGGAAAAAGCACTTAATCTCAAGATGGCGACCGATCTGCGGATCGGGGTATGAATGTGTGTGCATTTCCGAGTTAGATTGATTGAATATGGCTCCAGCATGAAGCTCTTTCAGTAGTCAATGTGACTAGAGAAGTGCCATGTATTATCAATCTATTGATCTTTAAGGGGTGCCAGCAAAAATAAGTCTGGTAATTTTGTTACGATTGTTTCTCAATTTCGGATTCTTTTACCCATTAACCAAATTAAGTATTGGATTTATAGGACAAAATCTTGGGTAAAAACAACTAACAAGCAAACAAAAAACAACAACAAAGGAAGTTCAGTGTGATATTATGCTCCTTCACTCCTTCACTTAAGCATGAATCGAATTGAAAGGCGTTTTTACATATCTTTACCAGAGGTACCAATTAGTACGGTGGGTGCCGTCTACCTCCTCTTTTTAAAGTGGGAATACAGATACAGTGTTTGTGCTGTGTCAAAACTCATCACCCCTCTCATCAGCAAACCAGTCTTAAACCTATAACCTATTTAGAAAATCCACAGATTTGCCAGTGTCATGCATATTTAATCAAAAAATATGCAAAGCTGTGAAGCCCAGCTTGGACCCTGTAGCTTTGACATCTTTACTAACCAAGCAGCAGAGCTAGAAACGCACGGCTTTCTGAGCTGGAGATTTACTGTGAACATGACAGACTGATAGAGTGAGAGACGTGCTGAAGCCATCCCTCTGCAAACGCAAACCCGCACCAGACAGAAACACACATTTAATGTCAGCCGCTATGTTTTTGTTTGACATTTTCGTGCCACAGTAAATCTGTTTGATACGACTCATGACAATAATTGTCCCCTGAAACTGTGAGTGCTGTTTCACGGAGTGATGGCCAACACGTGTTTTGTGTTAAATCCTGATACAAAAACATTTGACATAAAAAAAAGATATACACCTGAACCAGTGTAGGAAATTTCAGACCTCATTAATCATTCATGACAGGAGCAGCTGGACATAAGAAATATGAGAAATGTTTAATGGTCCATTCTGAAAGCTTTGCAAGGCCACGTTTCATAGGAATATTTTCACGTTTCACTAAATGCTAGCTTTCATAAGAAAGAAAAAAAGTTTACCATGTTTTGTTTTTTTACTTTATCACTGGAATCCTAACATTCACACTATCATAAGACTGTTAGCTGTAATCATTATGGTGGCTAATTTAGACAGGAAATAATCTCAGCAGCATCTTTCATGTAAAATATTTGATTTTCAGACGACTGCATTCTAGTAACATTTTGTTAGCTTTAAAACTGTTAAAAAGGTAGGACAGATGCAGTGCTTTGCAAAAGTGTTCACCCCCTCTATTGTGTAAGCTATTTAGTCAAATTCTAATGTAAATGTTTTTAAATCTTATTTTATGTGACGCATCTGCAAATAATAGGCTAAGCTGGTGACGTGAAATAAAAAAGAAAGACAGAACGAACGAAAGAAAGAAGAAAAAAAGAAAGAACGCTATAGATATTAAAAAATAAACTGAGAATGTACTTGTGCATGTGTCCATCCCCTTTGCTACGAAGCCCCTAAAAAGTTCCAGTGCAACCAATGATCTTCAAAAGTCGTATAATTAGTGCCATGAAATCCACCTGTGTGCAATCTAAGTGTCACATGATCTGTCAGTATAAACACACCTTTTCTGAAAGGCGCTAGAGGCTGCAGCACTAAGCAAGAGGCATCCCACCATAATGACCAAGGAGCTCTCCAAACAAGTCAAGGACAAAGTTGTTGAAAAGTCACGGTGGGGATACAAAAAAATATCCAAATCTTTGCATCTCCTGGAGCACCATCAAATCCGTCAGGGTGGTTTAAAGGGAAACATTTAAATGCGTTGGAATGGCCTAATCAAAGACCAGACCTCAATCCAACAGAGAATCTGTGGTTAGACTTGACGATCACAAGTAAACAATATTGTCCCGTTTAGGTACATCATAGCTTTAGCAGCGAAGCAACATGTTTTTTCCCCCATAAACCTAGTTGCTAGCAAAATTCTGCTAGCTGACGCAATGTTAAAGTAAAGAGAAGGAAGGAAATCAAAATAGCAAAGCTGATAATGTAACTCAAGCTAGCAATAGCACTGCAGTACAAGGAGCCGATACAGAAATTACAAAGGCAGAAGTTTAAAACTCACATAAATCATTGTTGTTATAACATTGGTGTAGTTTATGATTTTGTTTGGTGATTTTTGCCACAGGACATCCACATTGGCAAATAGCTTTTATAATGAGTATTTTAAAATGTTTTCAGTCGTGGTGATGCTAAGTATGTTGCTTGATTAGCATATCAAATGCTATGTGTGAAAAACACATCCCTATTGATGTTTCCATCTACGTTGCCACAGATCTCGTAGGGCTTATGGACACAGAAAAAAAGCTAAAATGGCTGTGTTAGCCGACTGAATTTGTTGTTACACCGGGGAAAAAAAGAGTAAGGGTGCACCAGAAATGGAGCAAATATCTTGTGGCCTAAAGCATAACATGTTACTCAGATATGACTGAAGATTGCACAGTTTGTCTTTGCACTTCTTTCACACAGTGCTGTCAGTGTTGATAGCGTTTTCACAGTGATGCAGAACCAGTGGACCAAGGAGAGGAACCAAACACTCTGGAGTAAGACTTGAGGAGCAGACTAGTAGGATACAGAAGATAACATTGTATGTTTGAGTGTAGACTAAAGGTTTCACATTTTTGTTTGATAAATATCTTTGTGAGACTGCTCCTTTTAATTTTTAATGATTGCATTCAAAATTTAAAAAAAGAATATAATACTTATTTTTTTCTGGATATTATTTTAAAATCTTCGTAATTATTGTTGCTATTTATTTGTCCAGTATGACTCTAAAGGAGAGCTATTATTGTTACAGGTTCATTTTCTAATACAGAAGAGTCATTTAAGTCCTTTTTAGAATTGATGGATTCTGAAAGCCTATCTAAAGTTTGTTGTTTAACTATTCTTCCAAACCACACTGGGAAAGCATACTTTAAATATATTAAGATTTGAGTGAATTTTCAAATTGTTTTATGATACTTCAATCTGGACTCACAGAGAAAAAAGAGGAGGTTTATTGACATAAATTGGAAAACTTTTTGGCGCTCAGACCTGGGCAGAAGACGTGAAAGCTGTGAATGTCTGTGAGTTTGGATGTTCATTTTAGGATTAGGATTAGAGAAGTCTTCTACCCCCGGGGTCTGGACACTGGTGGTGGAGGCCAGAGGAAAAGGAGTCCGGTGAAGCCTGAGAGTGCAAAGGAGGAGATGGGGGTGGTGGAGTGTCGAAGTTTAACTGAAGAGCAGGTGAATCCATGGGTGGAGCGTCTTATAAGCAGTCTAGTGGGATGAGGACTTGACGCAGATTGGGTGACGCACAGACACATGACGAGGCGATCAGGGGAAACAGGTGTGCTAGGGGTGAGTCTTCTGGCTTGAATTTTCATTTAAACTTAATTTCAAATATGGTCACCGTTGACCAGCAGCACCCAGGAAAATAGTGCTGCCAAGGAAAACATGACCAATGTCTCTGCAACTGTGATGTGCTGAGATTTATTCTCATCTATGACTTTAGCTAAAGGATGCTAAATTGGGAAATGAAGGAAAATTCTTCTGGAACATTGGAACTTCATTTCAAGTTATTGAGATTCACTGTAATAAATAACAGGTGTGGTCTAATGAGGACTGCATGCTGAAAGTGAAAGAGAAGGTGTTTCAGCTGAGTATTTTTAGAGTGTTCACATGTGTGCAACTGGGAGATTGCACCTTTTTATTAAGGTGGAAAAGATTTTGAAAGGCTTTATTGGGGTCTGAATCTTTTTTGTAATTTACAGAACATGAAATCCAAACAGACTCACAAAGTTTGAGAAAAAGTTGTCATTTAGTGCCTGTTTTTAGGTCAAGTGTCGTGTTATTGGCCTATTAACTGGCTGTCCGATGCTTGCACAGGATTCTCCTTCCCTTTGACGTATGCATGCTTGCTTTTACCAGGTTTACATTAAGCACAGAGCTGAAACCTATTGGAATAGGCTGGTTTTGAGTTTTTTTTAAAGTTAACTCCGCAAAAAAGAAAGTTGAAAGGTTGAAAGAAATACATTTAAATGATGTGCTGTATTTAAGGTCCTTTAACCTAGTTTCTACAATTTCTCATTAACACAACACTCCAATGTTGACTTGCAGTGTGACTCAACTTATCGTGCGCTGATTCAATTCTAAAGGGTTCCCTTTAAATAGAGGAACAGGTCAGGTCTCTTGTAAGCTACAAAACCCACTAAAGAACAGCACATTTATTTCTCTGAACAAGCCTCTTTGAAATTCTGAGTAGATGTTGAGATGCTTCTTTGGGCAAGTTAAAATTTGATGTGCCAGTACGCAGGAACCGCAAACTCTGTGAGAGCCAGCGGTACAAGCCATGACTTCAATTATTAAATGCTGTGACAGTCTACTAAATGACGTTTAAGAAATTTAAGTGCGGACCAAAGTGCTGGGCAGACTAACCAGCTGATGGTGTAGCTAAAAATAATTTGCTTTCAAATGCACGGAGCTGTTACAAGTCAAAATGGAATAGCGAGTGCGTAGAAGGTGCAGCCTCTTTTCCTTCAGGCAATGGCTGCACTTCATCATTTAGTAAAGCTAGGGTGATTTAATACTCTTGCTATTATTTATTCATGTAGAAAAAAAAGCCAGAAACATAGACATGATTTGTAGGCTCCCCAGTATTATCCTTCTTCTAAAGCAACCAAGGCTGTCAAGTGAATGGATTTAGCCATTTGCTGGTACAGTTTAACGTGTGAGGACACATCTGTCTCTAGGTGTTTTTTTCACCATGGGTTTTTCCAAACAGAAACCTAACGAAAACGCTCCAGGATCCTAAAATCGACAAACTCATTTTCAAACTAGTATTCCTAATGCACGTCGCGCACCGCAGATTATTCACATTACAAATTCCAAGCTTAGCTGTATTTTGCTGGGTTTTCTTTTTGAAATAAAAAGTGACCTAAAAAGTTGTCTATTAAGACCAAGGATAGGTCAGCAATAAAACTGCAAAGAGGGGATTAGAACAGGGTTAGGTCATGAAACAAAAACTCGAAAACAAACGCAGAAAAAATCTCTATCCATCCACCTAAAATGAAAAGTTATCACAGAAAAAAATAAAAAAAAAACCTACTCAGACGATGGGTGTCCACTTAAACTGACAGGTTGGGCAACAAAATCCTTATTCAGAGAAGCAGCCCAAAATGTCCAGACATTCACAGCTCTGCACGTGGACCCCACAAACCTTGCCTTACTGTAACTGTTTAGGAAAAGTCATAAGAAGTCATATTAAGTTTTGACACAAAACATGTTGTCACCACAACATCGGATCAGATGTAATCCAAATGTTAATTTTTTGGCCAACATTGCAAAACACTGTAAAGAGGAAAACCAACACTTCACATCACCTGAACGGAGAACCGCAGAATTAAACATTGGGGCAGTGGCCTGGTGCTGTCAGGGTGCTTTTCTTCAGTGGGGGGCAAGTGAGCCGAACGGAGCTGACGGTAAGATGGATGGAGCTAAATACATGCCAACCCTGTTAAAGGCAAAAATTGACATGTAGCCAGAGCTTCAATAGATTTAATTTAGTTCAAAGCATATATTCATGTGTTAGAATGGCCCGTTCCAAATTCAGGCATATTTATTCCGGGGGGCGGAATCGAAATGCTTGGCATGCTTTTTAGTTTTCTATTTGTGAAACGTTTCGCAACGACGATTTTGCCCCACAATATTTTCCTCTATTTCATAAAAGTTTGTGGTCGCAACAAATATGGAAGAAAAATAAAGTTTTAGGAGAATGAATGATTTTGCAAGAAAATGTATTCTCAGCTTCATCACATTATACTTTGGTCTAACTCAGTTGGGACGTAAATGACCACATCTCTTGGTGAAAGGAACCGATGGAAGTCGAAGCAGACAATTTGGGGAGGGAAGGGAGATGGCCCCAGCCCTCCCCTGATTTGCCAGAACACAGGGAGACGTAGCTCGTCTCCTGAATAGAAACAGTTCCATTACTCTCTGTCAGCTGTCCCCACTTCCCTCCGAGACATTCATCTACAGATGTAATGACCAAATAAAAGAGCAAGACGCTGATCTGTCAAGATGATTCACCGTCAATTCACCAAGCTTTTGAGAAAGGTCTGCCCGGTGCAGCAGTTGGGTACATTGTCCAAGCCTGCCTGTTTTTATATTCTGCGTATTGACAGATGACACAGCAATGATTAGAAATTGTTTGGGAAACTGTCGGAACCCGACTCCTTACATGATGAAGGCTGTGTTTTAACATGTATTCGGTGTCTGTGCAGCATGAGAAAAACTATCTTCGATGCCATTTGTCTTGCAGTATCTGAGTTTGAGTTAGTTGCTGATTTACAATGTAGCCGAGCTCCAATTTCACGTTGACATCAGACAGCCAATAGGGTTACAAGCTGATAGCGGCGTGCAGAAAAGCGATTGCCCAAAATGCTTAAAGACAAAAAAATCTGGGCTGCCAGGAGTGTTTCATCTCCCCATTTTTCCAACAAGATGAACATCCTTTATTCTGTAAATTAAAAGACGTGCATTTTCTATGCTCTTATTTTCGCCTCCCAAGTGTGAGTTGTATTTGAACATATCAAATAACTGTTTCCAGGGAGGGAAAGAAAACCTGGGTTTCAACATGTTCAGCTTGTTCAGTTCGGCTGTGGCAGCACATCTGTAAACAAAGCCTCCTCGCTGCCTGGGTGCTGCCAGGACTTTGCCTGAAATTTAAAAAAAAAGAGCTCATAATAAACACAAATAGAGGAGAAGCTTGTGTGCTGTCCAAACAGAGGAGTTGATAGTATTAAAGCTTAATAGAGCTGCAAGCTCCTTCTACACGAGCGCGCGCACACACACATACACACACATGTGCACACACGCACACACACACACACACACACACACACACACACACACACACACACACACACACACACGGCTGTGCAGCTATTCTTTTCAGGAGATAATACTTGCAAGAAATGCAATCCTATAATAATGACAATAATAATGAAAATAATAATTACTGTAGCCCATTTTACCTCATTTGAAGGGTGCTGATGAAATTTTTTTTAATTTTATTTAATGTTTATTTAACTAGATAAAAACCTGTTGAGATCTAGACCTCTTTCACAAGGGTGACCTGGCCAAGAAAGGCAGCAGCACACGTCATCAAGACAATCAACACAGACGGACAACAACAAACATGCAGCAAAAATCCAACACAAGGACATTAAAATCTAAAAGTACTAAAGTGCGAGTAAATAAGTGGTATAAATAGGCAGTATAAAGTCCAGCAGTAATAGATACAGTAACAAATTAAAAACATTGGCACTGTTCAAAAGATTTACCTTGACGTTTTTTTAGAGGGCATTCCAAACAGAGTGGGCAGAGAAAACAGAGAGAACAATCACAACAGTTTTGATTTTTGTATGCTTTTGCATTCTGTGCCATAGAAATCATGTCCATTGCTCAGTTTTTATACAGCATTTCTCATCATCTTTGGAACATTTTGATTTCACTTGTACCTCACAGTTGCATGTAGAGAAAAAAAGACAACAGTGTGACAAAAGCTGCCACAAAACAGCTAAAAATGCAGCAGAAAGTTGAAGAGAAATGTCTGACACACCAAACGTATGCACTGATATATGCACATATCAGCACATAACACAATGCTCAGCCGGTACATTTGTCACATCAAAGTCGCCAGCTTGAGTTCGAGTTCCTAAAGTGGAGATTTCTATGGTGATTTTTCCAGAGAGTGGTAGGATCTGAGGAGAAATGCTGTCTGAAAAAAAGTAGCTTGGACACTTAACAGACCGGCTCTGTGGTGAGCCCAATCTGCCTGTAATTCACTGCAGTGATGAATGACCCCTTGTGACAGAAACTGTAACTGGAAAAACTGGAGTTTCTGTCAACATGCAGTATGTCGCTATAAAAATATTCTATTAAAACACAGTCTGACAAGCCGCTTAAACTAAATAAGTTCATAAAGAGTTTCCTCACGACAACATGTTCCTTAGAACTAAATATCTCTTCAAACGAATGCCACTAATGAAGTTAAAATACTCAGAATGCAACTGCAGTCAAATATTCTCTTCTTCAACCTTAGCCCTCCTAAAAATTCAACTTAAGTTCCATCAGACTAAAGCATATGTCTCCAAAAATGAAGGTATTTTTCCATGAATGCATTTGCAATCTGCTTTTGGCTGTTAATGTAGCTTTGGGAGCAATGGATTCTCGACCACTGGGTGGTCTTTCAGCTCATGTCAGTACGAGATGCGTTTCCCCATGGATAATGACACTTTCTCACCAGCTTCAGCCAATATCCTCATACACATTTCAAACACATTAAACATCAAAACAAGGGCATCTCAGGGACAAAGAACCTGCCTCCTACCTGAAATGATGGTGGTTAGATATTCCCATGCTCTTTAAATATGTATAGAATTGGTTAAAGTGATGAATGTGGCACCTTCAAGCATTTGGAAATTCATCCAGAGGTTGTGAATCAGATGCTTACAAAGCCATGATATCATCATCTTGACTTTTTCAAATCATCTGAAAGCATAGTTATTGTATGGCATGTTAAGAAATGTCTCACTTTGAAGACAGTAACAATTCTTTCTAAAAAAAAGAAACATCTCATCTTATTCTGGCATTTAGCAACTAGAAATAATTTGGGCACTCCTTGCTGACTTAAAAAAGGAAAATGTGTTGTCTTACTGAAAGTCAGCCAGTGAGAAAAAAAGGTATTTCCTTTGATACAATGTTGAAATACAGCCCCTATCCAGCCCAAAGCAAACAAATACTTCAGTACACGGATATGGGTATGCATGTAAAAAAACACAAATTGTACAAATATAGTTTTCAGTGTTTTCCGCAGGTTGGTTACCAAATTCTAAATGATGGAAGAAGCAGATTCTCATTATTCAAGCAACTATTTAATATTGAATGATTCAATAGGGTCAGGGTGGTTCAGGAAGCATAAGACATAACTTTCACCAATGTACTGAGTCACCGCAGAATCAAACTTTCAACTCTATTGGGAGTATTTGGCATGAGCAAGAGAGGAAATTACATAGCAGTGTGTCCATAAACAGGATTCTGGGAAGCAACCCTTAATGGAGATGGATGTGGCTTGCCACTGCAAACAAGTATAGTAATCGAAGGTAAAATAGGCCCAGAGCAGTATGAAAATATTAGGTTTTGGTTCAACGTTCAAACATTAACTGCTTTGCCAAGTAGACATACTTATCGTGAGTCCAGTGCCACCAGTTAGCCTCATCATGCCGGCTGCACCCACAGAACAGGGAACACCGTCGACATCATTCCAGTGAAGAGCAAAGAAAAGACTGCAAGCAGTTCCACTTTTTTGACAAATCGGACAACATTTAAGATGGTGCAAGCAGAACACTGTGTTTATTCATTTTGTGTCAACTTGGATAGAAACAAATCAGAGAGAGAGAGAGAGAGAGAGAGAAATCCAACGGGAACATAAACAGATTCATCAGAGTCAAAGGCTTGGCAACTCAAATTTATTTCAGTATAAACTCTATAAAAGAGAGTTCCCCGTCTGGCTTCATGTTTACTAATGCCAGCAGATCAGCTTCTTCCATGCGCCCGTTGTGATGTCATCAAACCAAATCCAAACAAAGCTAAATCAGCCAACCCCCACTCAGTGCTGTTTGGAAAAAAACTTTCTATTTAATCCTGCTGTGGAAATCCATACTTCATAAACCAGCTGTCTCTTGTTAACCAGGTGCATTCATTAGTCACAAGTAGGGTTGGGAATTGAAAAGATTTTCACGATTCCGATTCCCTTATCGATTCTGTGAAACGATTCGATTCCTTTTCGATTCTCTTTTCGATTCCAATTTGGGGAAAAAGGAGAACAAACAGTTTGATGATGAGCATCAACTTTGTTTACTTGACTATCACACGACCTTACAAACTAACAAGGTCAAGATGTCCACAGCAAATGTGCAACTGGAGTAACATTTATATTTGTTTAAATAAAAAAGGAATATAAGAACAAACTTAAATACAGTAGATGAGTTGTTTAGAATACAAGAAAATGTAAGTTTGTTGTGACAGTTGCTTATTAATCTCTCTTTAGATAACCTCAGTCATCTCTCAGGCATCCGTTTAATGAAAAAGCATTACTGTACAATTTTGGGAAATAAACTCATCCCCCCTGATTTAAATAAACGAGCGTCACCTTTCTCTCGGTCCCTGAACTGCGGAGCAACTTTGTAGCATGTTTCATTACATCCACTGCAGTAGCTAGAATCATGTAATAATTCCAGCTACCAGTAGTTCTAATTAAAAAAGATAGCAATGAAGGGCTGGATTAACGATAAAGGCACACTCCCTTAATAACCCCAAAGAGAGGTAGGAAATTGGTTTATTTCCAGAAATGGCATATGATTTACTAGGCACCACATTAAGCACACCAGTGTTGCCTTCCATGCTGGTCGTAACTTTAGCTTCTATCCGGTAAGAATCAAAAACACGGGATTCGTTAAAATGTATGCCATGTTGTGTGCGCAGGTGTTTCTGCCTGTTGGATGTATTTCCTCCCGCGGATGTAAATGCCACTTTGCAATGATTGTAAAGCGCCTCGTTGCCATCTTTCTCTTCCTTAAAATGAAGCCAAACTTTCGACCCGACCGCGCCATTTGTTTTGTTTTGCTTTTAGCCTGGTCACGCCGCACTTGCTTACTGAATGCCGTGTGCGTAACTTGTGTAAAAAACGTGACGTAACTTGCGTAAAAACGTGACGTAACTTGCGTAACTTGCGTAACTTGCTACCGTCGTGCTGCTCAGAGCCGGAGCACGACGGAATCGAAAAGAGAATCGTTAAGCGCGCTGCCAAACGGTTCCATGGAATTGGAAAACACGGAACCGGTTCTGAACAGGAACCGGTTTTCGATTCCCATCCCTAGTCACAAGAAATTACCACTGTAACGTATCTTTAAATTGTACTTGGAAAAAAGTCTACTTATTTGAAAATATACAGTATCTTGCTAAAGTATTCATAAGCATATAACTTTGTTTGACTTTTTCACATTACCACCATAATCTTTAATACCTTTCATTAAGGTTATGTAACACTGTAGAGCAAAAAAGTGTAAGAAATTAGTTTGTTACGCCGGGATCACTCACCTGGCTCCATCTGACTACCCTTAGCAATAGCTCCTAGCTCCTGCTCCTAGCTCCTGTCCCTTGACCTTTCATGGGGTCAGCAGTAAGAACTCTATCGTGGGTAGGGAAAGAGGTTCAGACTGCTGTACTGGTTTTGGACAGCCTTTAACTCCAACGTCATTATGTGATGCTGATTTCACTTTCAGTCAGGCTTCAGACCTCATCATAGCACTGAAACAGCTTTGGTGAAGGTCACTAATGATATTCTCATGGCCTCAGATAATGGACTTGTGTCTGTACTTGTCCTGTTAGATCTCAGTGCTGCATTTGATACAGTTGATCACAATATTCTCCTACAAAGACTTGAACATACTGTAGGGATTAAGGGGAAAGCATTAGGCTGGTTTAAATCTTATCTGTCGGACAGATTCCAGTTTGTTCATGTTAATAATAAATCTTCCTCAAACTCTAGGGTCACCTGTGGAGTACCACAGGGTTCAGTCCTTGGATCAATTCTCTTTACTATATATATGCTTCCGATCAGAAAAATTATCAGACAGCATGGGATTAATTTCCACTGTTATGCTGATGACACTCAGCTATATTTATCCATAAATCCTGATGAATCCAATCAATTACTTCGACTGCAGTCATGTCTTGATGACATCAAAAGCTGGATGACTTTAAATTTCCTGCATCTAAATTCTGACAAGACCAAAGTTGTAATCTTTGGGCCAGAGTCCTCAAAAAATAAACTTCTCAACCAATCACTTAATCTGGATGGCATTAACTTGGCCTCTGGTAATAAAGTAAAAAACCTTGGTGTTATTTTTGACCAAGACATGTCATTTAAATCCCATATCAAACAGGTTTCCAGAGTTTCCTTTTTTCACCTCCGGAATATCGCCAAAATTAGAAACATTCTGTCCAGGAGTGATGCTGAAAAACTAGTCCATGCATTTGTTACTTCAAGGCTGGACTATTGTAATTCTTTACTATCAGGAAGTCCACAAAATGCAGTTCAAAGCCTTCAGCTGATCAAAAATGCTGCACCAAGAGTTCTGATGAAAATCAACAAGCGGGATCATATTTCTCCAATTTTAGCTTCCCTTCATTGGCTTCCTGTTAAATCAAGAATAGAATTTAAAATTCTTCTTCTAACGTATAAAGCCTTTAATAATCAAGCTCCATCATATATCAGAGCTCTGATTACCCCGTATGTTCCTAACAGAGCACTTCGCTCTCAGACTGCAGGTCTGCTGGTGGTTCCTAGAGTCTCTAAAAGTAGAATGGGAAGCAGATCCTTTAGCTATCAGGCTCCTCTCCTGTGGAACTAACTCCCAGTTTTGGTCCGTGAAGCAGAAACCCTGTCTACTTTTAAGACTAATCTTAAAACCTTCCTTTTAGACAAAGCTTATAACTAGAGTGGCTCATGTTACTCTGAGCTACCTTTATAGTTTTACTGCTATAGGCTTAGGCTACTGGAGGACATCAGGATCTAATTTTCTCACTCTATAGAGTTCTACTGTTCTTCAATTATGCATTACGTGTTGTCATTTCTGCTTTAACTTTCTGTTCTCTCTCTTTTATCTTCATAGTAGGTACACCTGGTCTGGCGTTCTGTTAAATGTGACATCATCCAACGAAGATGGCTCACCCGCTATTACCATCTAATGTAGAACAGATTACTGGATCAATGTTTGCTTCTGTGCTTTTTTGTCTCTCTTGTTGTGTCTCTGCTCTGTCTTCTGTAACCCCCAGTCGGTCGAGGCAGATGACCGTTCATACTGAGCCCAGTTTTGCCGGAGGTTTTCCTTCCCGTTAATGGGGAGTTTTTCTTTCCACTGTCGCTTCATGCTTGCTCAGTATGAGGGAATTCAGCAAAGCCATGTACAATGCAGACGACTCTCCCTGTGGCTCTACGCTTCTCCAGGAGTGAATGCTGCTTGTCGGGACTTTGATGCAATCAACTGGTTTCCTTATATAGGAACATTTTTGACCAATCTGTATAATCTGACCCAATCTGTATAATATGATTGAACTTAACTTTGTAAAGTGCCTTGAGATGACATGTTTCATGAATTTGCGCTATATAAATAAAATTGAATTGAATTGATTTTCCCTGAGGTGGGCTGTGTTTTTATGTCATGTCACGCAAAGGATTGTGGGATTCCTCCTAGCTCCTAGCTCCAAGGTTCCTATGCTAAATTAGCCACGGGGCAAAAGCATACAGGCTTCTTTTTCTACCTCCTTCCTTTCTGAGTAGCCTGTATGCTCCCTCCTGTGGCTAGTTTTGCATAGGAACCCCACGACGTCCCTTATTCGGTACAGCAATCCGAAATTCCTTTACTCCTCACGATAGTGTTCTTCCTGTTGACTCCATGAAAGGTCAAGGAACTGGAGCTTGGAACAGGAACTAGAAGCTATTATTAAGGGTTTTTGAATTGAGCCACCTGGCCGTTTCTCAATATGCGTTCTTGAGCGTTCTTGTGTGCTCGTGACACGTCATCAGCCTCAGCCCGAGCACTGTTCCAATACCGAGAATGCCAAATCGAGAACGCGCCGAATTCCCCGGATGTTGTTCTCGCCCCGCCCTCTTTATCGAGCATGCACCAGAGCAGACTTGTGCGTTCTTCAGACTGACCGCTTTCCCAGAATGCACCGCGGCAAGATAATTTTTAGGCTTTTTAGAAATTAAAAATGTTGTTTTAAAAAAATTGTCAATAAGATTTATTGTGGTGTAGTATATAAATACTTTTGAATGTTAAAGAAATGCTAAACAACTGTGCGTCTCATGACGTCACAAGTACGCTTCTGTTCCAATACACCATACGTGCTGCGTGCTCGCGTTCTTGTCAAGTCCGATCTTCCTGTGTTCTCGCCAAGACCGGACTTGACGAGAACGCGAGTCCGTACTCGCGTTCTCGTGAATTGAGAAACGGCCACCTGTCTTTTCTGTGTCCTCCCCAGGGTGTTCCGGAAAATGCTTCCCCAGGTCTTGGACACCATTTAAAGGTTCCAGGGTGGCCAAAGGCTAAGGGAGTGCCTGGGATTTTTGTAATTGGGGTTTTATGTGTTTTTATAACAGTGCTAATGTGTAAAGTTATACTATTCAATATTTCATTTTTATATTAAATTAAACATTAAATGAAATTAATATTAACCTGATAATTTTAAATACTCGTATTCATACATATTTATATACAGTATGGTTGGTGGAAATATGGGATGTGGAGCACCCCTGTGGAGAGAGTGATGGTATGATCTGTTGTTTGATTGACACTGTGATTGCTGCTGATTGATAGCTGGACCCTTAGCTTTAAACTCTTAGCTGTGCCATATTGGAGAATATAAAGCACAAAGTTAAAATCAGGGTATGGTTTTGATCATTTCTCAAAGCCTCAAACATCACAAAGAACATAAATACAGCATATGAAAATCTAAACAGTATGATACTAGTGCAAGGGCAACTATTAGTCACACACTCCACCAATTTGGCTTGGTAGAACATCGGCAAGAAGAAATAAATAGTTTGTGTAAGGGATACAGCAAACTTTTGAAAGAAAGTGTTCTGCACAGAAACGTTTGAAATTAAGCATCTTTGGCCCACAAGAAACAAACAATGGCTATATATATATATATATATATATATATATATATATATATATATATATATATATATATATATATATATATATAGATAGATAGATAGATAGATAGATAGATAGATAGATAGATAGATAGATAGATAGATAGATAGATAAAATAAGACTGAGAAATACACCATATTTCAGCCAGTTGGAGAGCTTCATTGAAACCATGCGTTAGCTGGAAGTAAGGTAAGTGGCGCCATTATGTGGTGTAATGCTAAATTACAGTCTGGTAGACTAATCAGATGGATTCCGTTTTAACCATATATGCACGCCATGAAAGTAAACGAAGGCGTCAGACAAAAATGAAACAATTATCCTAAAAGCCATATATTTAAGTCAAAAAAACGTAATACATAATTGCTGAAATATATTGATAAGTTCTATTTTTTAAAGTGATTTTAATTTTGTACTTTACACTGATTTCTTTCTTCTTCTTTTTTTTTGCCTTGACTCCTGCTTCTACCTCTTCCCCAGTCACACCCAACGCCCCAAAAGTTAACCAAGGCGCAGAATGCGGCTTTCTCCGTCGCGCAATTAATGCACTGCCTCCCTCCAATAAACAGGGTTACAGCTCAGAGCGTCGGAGCGCAGTTACCCAGAACCGCTCAGAGTTTATGCATCACGTTTCCTGGACGGGGTTCCTGAGGGAGGGCCCGGGAGGAGAAGGGAAGAGACGCAGTTATGGGAAAGTTCTCTCCACTTTTTCCGATTACAGCGGATCTTTGCGCACATTACATTGAAGGGGATTGACATTGAAGAGCAAGCTGAGGGACTGGGAGACTGTGTGGAGGCATCACCCACTTTAAGAAAGAGAAAGGTAGGAAAGTTCACCTGGACAAGATATAAAACATGGCTTGAAATATGAGAACACTATGACATTGAGAACTCTAATTTCTTGTGAATGAGTCAATGATAATGTGTGCAGTGGCTGGTTAAAGTTTCATTTCTGCGTTTTAATGACTTTTGTTGGATACAAATATTCGTTTAATGGTTTTAATTATTTCGTAATCTTAACTCTTACAGTGACTCATTTTATTTCAATAACTTTATGAAATGTTAAAGTTTTCATAGAGCTCAGTCTAAAGTTTAATGGTTTTGAATGTTGATGTGTTTTTTTTTTTCTTGTTTTTTTTTTCCCCCCCAGTTGTTGCTTCTGTTTACTGATTTCAATCAGGCTCTTAGCTGTTATTCTGGTAATATTAAGATTGAGCGAAACTTGACTTTTATTCAATCAAGTTTAACGACTGGATTGAATAAAACGTTTTTAAAAAGTTGTGTATTCAAAACTTTTTGTCATCCCATTGATACGGTTTACAGTCCTTTAAACGAGACACCAAAGATAGCACTGGAGGGACCGAAAGTTTAACTTTGCCTCCAAAGATATGTAAATAAATAAATACAATTTTGTCAGTGACATTGTAAATTCTACTTCGGGTCTGAGCAGCTTTGTTACACTGAAGTACATGTGCAAATGTACCATTCCCACAAACTACTGCATCATTTAAAATAACCACAAACAGTTGTAATAATGAAATACGGGTTTTTTGGTGGCATTTAGGGGTGTATGCCCAGTTATTTCTGCTATAGTGACCAGGATTGTTACTTCTATGTATACTGGCATCTGTTGACTACTGTATCACCAACTATCCTACTTTATACGGTCCAAAACTTAGCAGCAGTTAGTAGAAGCAGCTGGGTCACATTTTCAACACTTTTTTATTACTTGTTTTGTTGGAGGAACTGTTTATCGTGCTGTGTGTTAATGTGTTATTTCAAAGCAACGACCTCAGCAATACCACTGTGGCTCACTGTTCCCTACCATGCCACAATTGTTAATTTGAACGATTGCCCCTCGGCATTCAACAGTATCTAGGATCAGGGGTTCTGGAGGGTTTTTTTTTGAAAAAGAGATCTGAACTTGAGAAACTTTCTGCGTTATCATGTCTTCAGCTTAAAGTTATTTTATTTAAATGCCAGAGAAAGTGCTCCAGGGAACAGAGGATATATGGGACATGCCTGTTTGCACTTCCTCCACCTGCTGCTACACGCTGTTTGTCAGCTAGCTTAGCGAATGCTACTATCTACTCAGTGTAGCTTATGTCGGGATTCCTTTCCGGAAAGAAAATGTCATTTTCTTTGGAGATAGTTAATTTAAGTTCGAATACATTCATGTGCTCCCTTATTCAGGGTTCACCACAGCAATTCATGACAGATTGAACACAGACCTGGCAGAGCATTCCCACCTGACATTATTCATGACAAACCCAGCTCCCCCATATCAAATGGAATTAGCCCGCTATACCACTGAGGGAATTATTTAGTCATAATACTGTGATTTTTTTTTTTTAAAGCTTATTATACTGTCAGGATCCCACACCAGCCAACTCCAGGTACTTTGTCAGCAAGCTCCTCATGGCAATTTTCTCAAAAGCAGATTAAAAACAGAACAGTTATTATAGCATTATCATATCTGAGCTCCTTGACAGTCCATTGTCTTCTCATCCTGTCAGAGGAGTTTGTATTTTCGCACACAGAGAGTAATTTCTTCCCTGAGAGGGAAGAAACAACATAAAAAACATTAATAGCATAAACAAACGGACAAGCATCACAGCAAAATCTGAACTCCTCCACACAGGATGTTTATTCAGACGTGTGTGTGTGTGCGTGCGTGTGTGTGTGTGTGTGTGTGTGTGCGTGCGTGTGTATGTGTGTTGCAAGCTGCTGTGTCATTCAACAATGTCCAACATCCTCCATTCCCTAACATCCTCACAGATCAGGACACAATACTTTATTGAATTAATTTACAATACCCTGTGCAACATATTATTGCCGTTATTGGCTGACTCACCAAACGCACAAATGGTTGCAGTTTGTTCTGTAAAAGCAATTTGGACCAATTCTAAAAGGTTTTGTCGTAAACAGTTGCAGCACAGCCTATTTTTTCTTTTCAAATAAAATGCTAAGTTTAGTGCCATATGTTTTCAGTTTAGCCAGCTTTAGTGTATGGAAGTTTTGCTTCTTGCGTCTCGATGATGAGGGGCCAGACTCCCTGAGAACAGTGTGAGCTCATGGAAGAACTAATAAGGTGCTGTAGCCAAATACACATGCTCTTTTGTAAAGAAGAAACCATTATACTGAAAAGGTTGGAGAAAATTAGCTATTTAGTTTCTTATATGATTAAACCACCCACCATTTTTTGTTTGAAAAAACAACAACAACCCTGTGATAATTCTACGATGAAAATAAAACGTACCAATTTGTTTTTTAGTCATGCATTGAAGCCAGCCGTCACAGTGTAGCTGTGTAGCGGCATATGGGCTGAAATAAAACTGCATCAATAGATGCAACACATCTGGTATTTAGGAGACTGTCCACTTATACCTAATAGCTTAATCTAATTTCATCTGTTCCACTCTGAAATTAGGCCGAAAAAAGCTTTCACTGTGGATGTTTTTAAGGATTCCCCCCCCCCCCCCCCTATAGAATATACTGGAAAGAACCAAACGGGACAGTGTGCCAATTTTAGAACCTCTTTGAGAATAAATATCCCAATGGAAAGTTTCCTTTGCTTTAAAAATAGCCACATGTTGTGTTTTCAGACCAACTGCAAATTCTAATTATAATTCTAATGTATTTTCACCAGTTAAATACATCCAAAAAAACTGATATTTTTGTTGCTGTTTTTTTTCTTCTGATTTTAACCTAAAAAAAATACTGTTTCAGGTTTTATACCCATTATTGACCGTATGCTTTGTCGTCTTTGAACGTTGCACTAGTATGAAGTTCTGAAGAATGTTGTATAGGTTGTTCTATATTTGTTCCTAACTTGTGCCAAGTCCAGGGGTTTTGTTAATGAGGGGATTCTCAGTTTTTGAGGTATGAAAAGTGAACTTTTTGTTTTGTCACCACATGACTTTTATATGTCTTTCAACCAGTTTGTGAGCCTTTTAAAGGATGAATTTAATGTGTGGTTGCGCTACAATAAAGCTCATATGTTTGCTTATCTTTCATCTCTTATCCTCTTTATTTGTTATTGCGCCTTTGTACATTCCAATAAAATGTGTCTTCTGCATTTAACCCATCCCTTAGGGAGCAGTGGGCTGCCAATGTGCAATGCTCAGGGAGCACTCTGGGATGAAGGGTCTGGAGCAGGGACCCAGAGTAGCAGTCTGTGGGACTCAAAGCAGGGAATTTGAACCCTTCCCAGGACCCAAGCACCCTGCTAGGCCACCACACCCCCAGTTATAGTTTCTAGGTTAATTTTAACATTCTCATGTGCCCCACTGACTTCTGTCTTTAATCTGTCCTTCTCAGGAGCAGAGGATGTCCAGAGCTGACTGGTCCTTCCTGGAACACCTGTTGGAGGAGGGCCAAGAGTACTCAACTGCTGTTGGCCGGGTCTGGATCACTGTGCTCTTCCTGTTTCGCATGCTGGTCCTGGGAACGGCTGCTGAATCGGCGTGGGATGACGAGCAAGCCGACTTCGTCTGCAACACGAAGCAACCCGGTTGCACGGCCGTGTGCTATGATAAAGCCTTCCCCATATCTCACTTCCGCTACTTTGTCCTCCAGGTCATCTTTGTCTCCACTCCTACCATCTTCTATTTTGGATATGTGGCTATCAAAGGTGGAAAGGACCCAAAAGCGAAAGAGGGCAGAGGTGAAAGCGGGAGTGCAAAAAGTGACATTGTGAAAGGGAGGGAGGATACAAGGAGGACTAAATACAATGCAGAACAGAAAGAGGAAGGACAGAGTTGTGGGAATGTCATAACATCTAAGAAAGCATCTCATGAGGCTCCAAAACTGAAAGGGAGCCTTCTGAGGGCATATGCTTTTAGCATCCTGCTAAAAGTCATCCTGGAGGCTGGATTTATCGCCGGACTTTGGTTTCTTTATGATGGCTTCTTCATTGCAGCCAGGTTTGAATGCACAAGATCCCCGTGTCCCCATACTGTGGACTGCTTTGTCTCTCGGCCCACGGAGAAGACCATCTTCACCATCTACACTCAGGTGATAGCTGGCATTTCCCTTCTACTCAACTTTATTGAACTCATCCACCTATTGATGCTAGCTCTTTCCTATCGGCTGAAGAACAGGCATCAGGACCACCTACCTCGAGCTGAGCAGGTACAAGGAACCCCAGCACTCCAATTAGAGGTGTCCCAGACTTTTATCACTGGAAGGAACATCAGTGTCCCCACCCAGGGTGGGGAGGTGAAATTACCTGGCAACCCCTGTGAAAGCTATGCAGATTCGGTAATAGAGGTGATCAGGGAAACAGGAGAGACAGGGGACAACTTTCCTCCAGGCTATATGAACTGCACTGAATCCACAGGACAAACACGTTCCAAACGATGCAGTCACACAAAACCTTCCCATCAAACTGGCAGACATCTGAAATGTCCCCAGAAGGAACATACAAACCAGAAACACTATGTTTGATATCAACTTTGAGTACTCTTTTGGTTTCCTGCACATGACACTTAACGAAGAGGAGTACGCAGTTTGAAGGAAAGTACAACAACCGCTGCACTGTGAACTCCGTGCCTCAGGGGCAGACAGACATTTGGTGATTTTATTATTTATTTTGATAAACAAATCTATTCAAAATGAAACATTTGGAGAACCCTCTGCCAAAGGCGGAAAATGTGACTACATAACGAGATTCAAGTCATGAGATGCCTTCCTAATGGCAGTGTGATGTGGAAACAAAAAATAAGCAGAGGGAGCTACTGAGTGTTTATGCAAGGAAATTTAAATTTAAACATATTCCTCTGAGATTTGCACTGTAAGCCC
The DNA here is from genome assembly GCA_037039145.1 of Fundulus diaphanus. NCBI lineage: Eukaryota > Metazoa > Chordata > Actinopteri > Cyprinodontiformes > Fundulidae > Fundulus > Fundulus diaphanus. The sequence continues at coordinate 22,016,363 of CM073135.1, forward strand.
AAGAGTCTTCTGGAACTTTGTTGCCTCCTAATGGATTTGTGCTCTCTGTGGAATGCACTGGGCTCTGGATCCTGCTCGGTTCCCAGAAGGATAATTGCTGCGCGGATGCAGGCACGCATGCATGCACACACACAATATGCTTGTTTCCTTTCACCCAGTGAGTTCTGGTCAATCAAAAGTTGGAGATGTGGCCATGGAAAGCAAGAGGCGGTGGGAAGGAGCCAAAGCCAAAAGCTGGAATTTGTGGGATAGAATGCTATTTAAAGTGACCTTAGCATTTCAGCTATAGAGAGCAGAGGGAATGGCCTCTGGATGAAAGCTCTTGCTCATTAATGTAAAACTCATGGCTGGGGCACTTCAACAAGCAATAGCTGCAGTGCCTTCCAAAAATAAACTGTTTTACATGTTTTTGCATAAAAGCCACAAACTTCAATGCTGGGATTTTATTGATTTGACCAATGCAACGAAAAATGATGGATAAATGTCATTACCCTGAACAGACCATCCCAGCAGTGAAACAAGGTGGTGGTAGTGTCATGTTGTGGGCACGAATTTCACCAGCATAGCACATAATTTTCTAAATGTCTGCACATCATATCACAAAGTGTGGTGTCCATTTGTATGAAACTCTGCTGAGTTGTTACTAAACTTTCTAACACATTGGCTTTGCTTTGATCTAAACAATACTATTGTACATCTGTCTGTGTGTTTGCCCAGGTCTCAGAAGTCTTTTACAGCATCGCGCAGGTTGTCCCCCAGGATTGACCTGTGTTTAGCTGCATCTAATTCCCAAAAGGAAAAGCATGCCTGCAACGTGACGCTATCATCACCAGCTTTTAACATTTGGGTAGTGTGTTCAGGGTTTCCTTTAAAGGCTACATACAATTTTTTTTAGGTCTTCTAAAGTCTTTTAAAGTTGCAGAGTGACAAAATGTGACAAAAGGATTTTACTTTTGCAGTATGGAACTAGAATATAGTAATTGCACATTGAATGGATGAAAAGCGGTACAGAAATGTACAAATTCAATGGGGAGGAGTGAAGAGGGCATTTAAATAAATGTAGTTGAATGTATTTTTGTGGCATTGTGAAGCAATCCTTGTCATATTATTTATTATTTTTAGAAAGTAAACAATTAGCCATTATTGATTATGTCATCAGTTCAAAATAAAGTCTAAGGAACACAACATTGCACCATTTATTCACTTATACGGTTCAAGCTGCTCTCTTGTGTACGGCATGCTTTGATTCCCTTTCACTTCACAAGCAGAAAGAGATTTCTATTTGGGGAAACCATTGTTTCTTTGTCCAACAATAAACTTTGTGCCATCCAAGCATTGTAACAACACAGAGAAAATGAATCCCTCTTGTCAGCGGGATGAATAATACAAATGCAAAGATATGGAAGAGTATTTCATGATATCATCAGTGCAGCTTGCCAAGGAAACCAGTGGGGGGAAATAACTTTGATTTAATGTCTGTTTTCTAATCACGGGGTTATGGCTTTGCACTGAAAAGAGGGCATCACTCATACAGCAGCATCAGCTCGTACAAGCTGGGACAGCACTATGTGCTCTATTTAATTTCCCCTGGAGAAGCCTCGCCGTTAATGCTTATTCTTTCATGTCGAGCAACTGATAAAACCCAAAAGTCAGCAGCTTCAACAAAAGTTCCTGCTTGTGATCTGATGCAATGTAGTGATATTTCTTTTCCGCAGTACAGCACCTCCAGTACCAAATGGTCTTATGATGAGCAGTTTTCTACGGCAGGAAATGGGGGTTAATCGAAAACGTATGTGAACCTCGATCAAGTACAGCTTGAACTGTCAGCAAAGTCAAAGAAAAATGAGAACAAACAGCTAAATAGTTTATTTTCCCCTGTGTTACTGCAAATTTTTCACTAATGATAGGGAGGCAACGTCTCAGCCTTTTGAGAGGAACGTGTTTTTATTGCACGCCCATGTTGGGGGTGAACTGGTAAGCACCGCTGAGAAAATAATGACTAAGTTCAGGGTCTGGTGCCACCGAACTCTGCTGGCATTTGCAAGCGGTTCTGTTATCTCTGTTTTCCATTGTGGGCGCATGTGTCTGCGCCTGTGTTTTCAGCGAAAAGCCTGAGAGGTCAAGGAACACATTGCAGACGGTGACCTGCCGCTGCCAGCCGAAGCCAACAAAAGATCTGTGAGGAGCTTTTTGCATCATCTGTACTTATAGATTACAAGCCAGAAAAAAAAGAAAACACAATGCACTCTTCTATTCTTTCCACAGACTAAACACTCCACTCCTGTTCAGTAATTTCAGGTCAACTGCAGTGACTCTTGATTATCTGCTTCTGCATTGACAAGTCTAAGGAACTTCAAACCCAAGTGGAGGGACTACAAAAGGCTGGGTTCCTCTTTCAGAACAATGGGACATTAATAAAGCTTTACAGCAATCATTGCTTTGATTATCTGTTATGTCTAGACTGTTTCCCTTCATCAACGCAACCATTAAGGGCAAAAATGTTATGGAGGGCTTAACAAAATAAAACATAAAGTTTCCTAAAACTTTGAAAAACATCCAAAAAAAGTTGCAAAAAATTGCAAATTTATCTGCAAATATCCATAACTTTCTTGACCTGACTTCAGACGCCACCGTGGCTCCACTTCCTGACATTATCGGGGTCAGCGTTGATGTATTTCCTCAATCTATCCGTCAAACATGAATAAAGCTCATCCAGCCCTTTTCTTTGGAGAATGTCTTCTGCCCCTTCTTCCACATGTATGAAGTGTCCACTCTATGGCATGTGGCAAACGGCAAACAGCACTTCTTATGGCTAGCTTTCAGGAGTAGCTTTCTTCCAGAATTACTAGGTGTCAAGACTTTTTTTCTGGGCAATGCTCCCCATACCTGAAATACCAGTTTAGGTGGACGGTAGATTTACAGTTGTGTTGCAAACTTTCCTTCTTCAGATTCCATGAGCACTGCTGAGATATACAAGACTTGGAATATTGTTTCTATTATCAGATGTTGTATTATTGTCCAGAACTGGGCTGTATTGTGCTTGCATTATTTCTTTATTACTTTCCTTAAAGGAGCATAGTGTAAGTTCCAGGATTTTTGCAGATGTCTGCCCCCTCTGGCAACAAGATGAAATGACACCATTTCAACTTGGTGTCACATGCATGGGAGGAGAGGAAAAGATTGTGCCACTGTAACTGCAGAGGTGTAATGTCTTCTGAGGTAAGAAAGCTATAAATATTCAAGTTAGCCTATGTTCTCTTGCTAAAGAGAGTGCGCAGCATGTATAGATGTATGGGATAGAAAATAATTATGCACCTTTAAATGTCATTATTATTTTTATTATTATTGTGCAATGATTTGAGTTAGCCTGTCACTTAAAGTCCTTATAAGATACACTGAGGTTTGTGATATAATAAATCATAATCATAAAAAGTTAAAGGAAATGTTGATTTTGAAAGGGAATCTAGGCAAGGCAAGGCAAATTTATTTCTATAGCACATTTCAGCACAAGGACAGCACTACATGCTTTACATGATTAAAGCATAGGGAAATAAAAACAGAATAAAAGCATGGCAATCTAGGGACAGACATAGCTGTCATTCTTTCTACATGCTGTACAACTTAAAAGTTTTACTGATCTCTTGAAGGCCTTCCTGATTAGGCAACAAATTCCAAAGCACAACTGTGTCCTTGAGAACTGTCTTTCGGACCGGCATGATATGACCTCACAAAACTCAAACTTTCACATCCGCACTGATCAGCAAAGACCTAACAGACCTTAAAATAGCAGCTGCGGGGCGGACACGTTCAGGAAAGTTATATAATATCTGTATTCTTGAATCACGTTAGAGCTTGTGCTCTGTGGCATTGCAGTGGGGTTTCTTTCTATGATTTCTTGTTTATGCTGAGCTCATTTGGGGAAAAGGCAGACATGTGCCAACTCCTTTTGTTTTCCTTGACATCCATTCAAACAATGCAAAAGAACGGATTTGTCTGTATCCATAAAAATCCCCCGTTCAGGCACCGAGCCCTTCAAATGGGCATTTATCTAATTCAAGCAAAACAAACCAAAAAGGCTTTGACTTGTATCTAAATTTAACTGCTGGGCCAGGAAGTGGGTCTGTATCTGTTTCCTTTTCCAGTATTGTTTGTCCCTGGTGGATCGGTGGTGCGGGATTGTTTCAAATGACAATGGCGCTGTGGTGGGTATACCACTATTGTTTTGTTTTTGTTCCCCTGTGATTGCTGACCAAATGCTGCAGATGCCCCATCAAAGCCCTCTGAAGGGTGCAGATAAATTGACAAAATACCTGCTGTGTGGAGGGAGTAAATGAAGAGGACCAGCACCACGTTTAAAGTTCCTTGCAAATGTATTTACACGTCTTAAAATTATTCACAACCACGATTCACTGTAATTACAACACAAGGTCTTTTGAGGATAGGTCTCTAGGCATTTTGCATATTTAAAAAACAAAATTGTTTCCAATTCTTCAAAGAAAAATAGCTGAATCAGACTGAATGGAGCTTGTGTGTGAACATCAATTTTGAGGTTTTGCCAAATATTGTCAGCCAGATTAAGGTCTTCAACAAGCCAATTCAAAGATTAAGATGCTTTGATCGAGACCATTCCATTGTAGCTCTGTCTGTATATTCATGGTCCTTCTCCTGCTGGCAGGAGAAGTTTCCCCCCAGTGTCAAATCTTTTGCAGCCATTCACAGCCTTTTCTCCACCTTACCTCCATCTCTGTCCATCTTCTGAGAGAAGCATACCCACAAGAAGAAAGTAGCGTCATTGTATGGATATCTTCAAAGTGATAAAAGCCTTGTGTCATTTTGTCTGTAACATCAAAATTATACACAACATCATATAGGTCTGTCTCAAAGAACCTCAATGAAATACATGGATGCTGCTATAGCTTAGCAAAATGTGAAAGCGTCCCAGGAGCAATGATACTTTTGCAAGGTGCTGTAGCTTGCAGAGATGTTAACATATGCAAAGAAGATGTTTTAAAACCTAATTTTTAGTATTCAGAGATGTGCTTGTAATTATCTAAGAAATTTGCAATATGTGTGCGTGCAAGTGTTCCCCTACAAGCTCTTTACCTGTTCAACAATAATATTACATCAGTGCTCCAAACCTGAGAGCACTTCCTGCATTATCAGCGTGGCACTCACGCTGTGAATTAAAAAGACAAAATATGTACACAACCAACCAGCTTACAGTTTCAGTGAGCTTTATAGCATATAGCTGCTTCAACATATGGTTTACTTTATTTTGTTCACACAGACAAGGAAGGCATGCAACACAATCACTTGACAGTTTTATAGTAATTAGTTAAGATGAATGTACTGTGCCTTTTTTATGTCAAATGTCATACATTCTGGATTCATTACAAATCAACTGAAATATCGCAAGCCTTTTATTGTTTTAATATGAAGCTGAAGCGCAAGTTCAATCGAAGAAACTCATCGCCTGCCTCCATTCAATCAGAGTCCGATCCGCCTCTGATGTGAGCCAATCAGCTACGAACCGCACCTCCATGAAGCCAATCAGCATCCCGCGCTCATCTTAAAAGCAACTTCAAATCCACGTCTCAGCCTGCTAACCAGCAAGCGCAAACGGATTGCATGTCGGATTTCGAATCAGATGTCCGATTCAACCCACCCCCAACCCCTTCTCCACCATCATAGCTGAGTTCATCTAGCTTCCAAGACGTTCCTCCATCCTCAACCCATCAGAGTGTTTTCTCCCTTCAGCACTCCCTATCACCTCGTTATTGGTCCGGCAGAAGACCACCATGTTGGGCCCGGTTCTGCCAGAGGTTTCTTCCCAAAGGGGAGTTTTTCCTCTCCACAGTCGCTTCAAGCTTGCTCATCATGGACAGTTCATGCAAACCTGTGTTTATCAAGTTGGACATCTATCTTAAACAGATCTCCATATGGACTGAACAAACTTCTTCTATCTCCACTCCACCACCAGTTTCAGACCTGGGGGGGAACATCCCTGTTCTCATACATCTACTTATGCATATTAAAGTATAATTCAGCATTAATGTTCCTGCCGAGGTCTGAGCGCCAAAGACTTAAAATATTGTGTCAATAAAATCCTTCTAATTGCTATTTCTTTCTCTGTGAGTTTTTCAGATTGAAATTGCTGATTATGGAGTACAGCTGAAGAAAACTCAAAAGTCCTATCTCAAAATATTAGAATATTTCCTCAGACCAAGTAAAAAAAAAAAATTATAACAGCAAAACAAAATCAAACATTTGAAAATGTCCATTAATGCACTCAGTACTTGGTTGGGAATCCTTTTGCACAGATTACTGCATCAATGCGGCGTGGCATGGAGGCAATCAGCCTGTGGCATTGCTGAGGTGTTATGGATGCCCAGGATGCTTCAATAGCGGCCTTTAGCTCATTTGCATTGTTGGGTCTGGTGTCTTTCAGCTTCTTCTTCACAATACCCCACAAATTCTCGATGGGGTTCAGGTCAGGGGAATTGGCAGGCCAATCAAGGACAGTAACGCCATGGTCAGTACACCAGTTACTGGTGGTTTTGGCACTGTGGGCAGGTGCCAGATCTTGGTTGTGCAGCGTTTCCTGCCACATTTCCCCCTTCCAACACACTTTTTGTGAATGTGCTTTGAAACTGCACTCTGTGAACAGCCTGCTCTATGAGGAATTTCTTTTTGTGTCTTACCCTCCTGATGGAGGGTGTCAATGATGGTCTTCTGGACAGCAGTCAGATCATCAGTCTTCCCCATACTTGTGATTTAGTTTACTGAACCAAGCTGAGTGTTTTTCAAGGCTCAGGAAACCCTTGCAGGTGTTTCGAGTTAATTAGACGATTCAAGTGATTAGTTGAATAGCCTATACTTTTTCACAATATTTTAATTTTCTGAGACAGTCCTGTATATGCTGGCTAACCACTATTACAAGCGGATATCAATGTACTATTTCCTATAATTTTGTACTTTACTGTACTGTAGTAACATGTTCACTAAATGACGGATTTAATGAGATAGTAACCATCGCAAGGGTAAATAAACTGTTTTTACTGCAGGTGTGATTAATAATATGTTTTCTAGGCAAAGGCAGTCATATTGGATGTTGATGATGAGAAACCTGACTCTCTCCTTGTGCATTTTGTGTTTGAGCTTTCATTCTGTTAACTTCTTTCGTACTTGATATTTTTAAAATTGCAAGTGTGTTCTTGTTTTTTGTTTTCCTTGCTGAGAGGTGGAGGAATTTTAATGACCAACATAAAACTGCATCATCGTGATGTGAACGGTAAATGTTACACAGATTTTAAAGTGATCACAAGTACAATTTAGAATCAGAAATCTATATAGTTTGATGTCCATTTGTATTCAGCCTCCTTTACTCAGATACTTATAAATAAAATCCACAGCAACCAGCTACCTACAATAGTCAGTTCGTAAATACGGTCCATGTCTGTGTAATTTAACCTCAGTATAAATACTACTGTCATGTGAAGGCTTCAGAAGTTTGTCTGACTGAACAATCACTATCATGAATACCAAGGAGCACAGCAGATACGGCAGGGAAAAAGTTGTTTAGTAAGTTAAAGCAGGGTTAGGTAATCAAACAACATCCCAAGTCTTCAAAGTCTCGAAGGACACCGTTCAGTCGATCATCCAAAAGAAAACTATCGTACAGTTGTACATCTACCAAGATATGGTTGTCCACTCAAGCTGACATGCTGGCAAGGGGAGCATCAAGCAAAGAAGCAATCTAGAACCTCAAGGGGTCTCTGGAGGAGAAAATTTGTCCCAAAGAAAAGCATTTGTGGTACACGGTACAAATCTGGCCGTTATGACCAGAGTGGCAAAAAGGAAGCTACTAAGAAAGCCAGAAGTCTCGTTTTCAGTTTCTAGCAAACCAAGTAGCTGACACGTCAAACTTGTGGAGGAAGGTGCTTTGGTCAGATGAAAGCAAAAAATATATATAAATGAATTAATGAAAACATTTTTAACAAAATACTGCGGTTGGTTTGAAAACTAAAAGAACCCTTTTCATAGCTAAACATTATGGTGGATTATGGTATCAAGCTGCTGTGATGTTTTGTTTTTGAAGCAGTGAAGCCAGTGAAACCTGCTGGAGGCTGTAAAAGACTGAAGACTGGGTCGGAGGTTTACCCTCGAGCAGGACAACACCCTCACTCCCACAGAAAGAGCTGCAATGAAATGCTTCAGATCAAAAGGCATTCATGTGTTAGAATGGCCTAGTCAAAGTCCAGACCTAAATCCAGCTGAGAATCTGCTCCAGGAAAAGTCTTTTAAATCTTCTTTTTTTTAATCTTTGTAAAATGTGAAAATTGATGTCCAAAAACATTCTTCATCCTACCCGACTGAGCTTAAGCTGAAAAAGAATGAGGACAATCATCTTGTTTCTGGATATGCAAAGCTGGTAATAACAAACCTCAAAAGTCTTGCAGCTGGAAGTGTAGCACATAGGTGGCTCTGCCAAGTATTGGCTGGGGGGAATGCATTTGTGTACTTGTGCACATTTCAGATTAAAACATTTTAACTCTTCTATAGCATACAATTCCAGTTTCTAAAAACATAAAAAAAATAAAAAAATCAGTATTAATAGTATTGAAAAATATTTAATTTTAAGCAGTGGAACCATACAGAGTATTATCGACAGTAGTTTGAAAGATCTGATCTGACATCAGTTGATTGTTAAATACGTAGGTTTACCATACAGGCAAAAAAAATGTAGAAAATACTTTAACTGTACACATGTTCCTGAAGTAATACTGGGAGAGGTTGGAATTGGATTTGCTCGAAACATTTGCGTCTAATAGGAGAGCGGCTGAATTTAGCTTTGCAGGGATGACCTAGTAAATTGTAATAAATACGTTGAAATTGATTACGCGGCTGAGGTTAATGTTAGTGTATGCCGTACCGTAACGGCAATGCCTGTATTTCTACATACAAATCTATCTTTGGAAGAGACACTTTTATGTTTCACATAAATAAAACAAGGACTTTTCCGAGGAAAACAGGGACATTTTGAGTGGTTCAGGTTAGGATGAGGCAACGTCCACATAAAATATCCGCAGGAATAAGGCCGTGCATGTTTGTGTAGTTATCTAATAAAGGGATGTGGTGCCCGTCCAGCAGGCAGACAGATCTATTGTTCATGCGGCGCAGGGAACACAGTCTCCAGCCTGTTCATTCAGGATGTTGGATTGGACCTCCTTGAGTAGAATCAAGTTTAAAAAAAAAACAGCATCACCCACACCCATTATCCCCATCATCCAGCAGGAACAATGGCTAACACCCCTCCTCATTTCCCAGGAGCCTCGGTCCTCCGTTCCCACAGTACTGTCCCGTTCTGAGAAGCTGGGGGGGCCATTGTTGCGCTGATGGCCTGTCCTCCAATTGTTCCCGGGAGAACGCGGACACTTTCCACACAACACACACGACGGATCTCTCAGCGCCACCTCTTCATCTTCACCTTGTGTTTTGGAATGGAAACTTCCTCCAGCCTGAAGTAATTGCTTCTTCAAACACGCCTCACCCAAAGTCGCTGGAGTGCACTGGGTCATTTCACTGATAGCGAACTTAAAGTGGAGGCCAGAAGAAAAAAAGAAAGCTTGAGATGGCTGCAGATACCACATTATTTACCTCTGTGGTGCCAGTACAAGTCTGGGCTTCATAATCTGCCATCATTTCACAGGCTGGCAGGGTAATGTAGCAGAACATATGCTGGCACACTGGAAAGGCGGCAGACCATTTTGATTTTATTAGCGCAGAACTAGTCTGGGACCCACTTTACACCTCAAACACTGAGACTGGTTTTGTTGCTTTTTTTTATGTCTCATTTGCCTGATTAAGCGTGTGACAAATCCCAGTCAGTATTTATTTCCTGTAAAGATGACAAGTTAAAATGGTCTTCCCTTAAAACGTGGATCCTTACTGGAACATTATCAGGTCTCATGTCAATGCTCACTCTGGGGTCTTAGAAGTCATCAGAAAAAAAAGAGACAAATACCTGATGAATGGTGGGAAAATAGGAAAACAGGGCTTTACAGAGAAGCATTTTCCCTGCTGTGATGTTGAATGTTAACCTGACAAAAGCCAGCTGTATGTTGCTCCGCCTAGCTCCACTCACATCCATCTGGGACACCGCCGGTAGAAAGTGATTTCTCCAACCAAATTTATGGTCTGGCCAATCAGGACGCAGGGCTGGAGTTTCATAGATGTGACGTAGTGGAGACGCGACCATGACGTCAGACTGTTTTGATAGCAATGGCGGCTCGCATCGAGGAAGCAAGCGTTAACATTGATGCTGCTATTTCTTCCGTGTTGTCCAATCTACCTAATATTGTTTCATTAAAAGAACATCAGAGAACGCCTCTGAAGGCTTTTGTTGGTGGAAACGATGTTTTCGCCCTTCTCCCGACCGGATTTGGCAAGTTTTGTTTTCCGGGGCGCGTCCGCGTCTGCACGTCCGCTGCAGACGCGGACGCGCCCCGGAGCGGTTAGCGGTAACCATGTTAGGAGGCCTTTAGTCCTCAACACGGTCGCCCCGGAATCGACTCCGACCCGCGGCGCTTTGCCGCCTGTCTTCCCCCCACTTCCTGTCAGCTCACTGTCAATAAAACGCATGCCACTAGAGCCGCAAACACATTTTTTTTTTTCCTGCGTCGCTATCATCAGCGTCACGGGTTAGCTTCGGTGTGAGTGGTTGAAATACCACGTCAAAAGATGACAGACAAGTGGCTTATCCAATCATATGCAAGAATTTTTGATAAGGCCCAGCCTTCAGTAAAGGCAATTCCTATGGCGGTGTCCCAGATGTATGTGAGTGGAGCTAGGCGGAGCGACATACAGCTGGCTTTTGTCAGGTTAGTTCAGGGGTGGGCAATCCTGGTCCTCGAGGGCCGGTGTCCTGCATGTTTTAGTTCTCTCCCTGGTTTAACACACCTGAATAAAATGATGGCTCGTTAGAAGCCCCAAGAAGAACACTGACATGCTGAAAAGGTTGTTGGTACTACCAGGGAGAGAACTAAAACGTGCAGGATGCCGGCCCTCGAGGACCAGGATTGCCCACCCCTGGGTTAGTTGAATGTATGTCAAAGTTTAAACCTGTATCAAAATGACAATGTTCCATAAATAAAGGAATAATTCAGATTTTCACATTTATTTATTGCTCCATGGCATAAATCACAAATACAGTCAATGCAATGCATGGGATGCATTTTATTTTTTTTATTTTAAATAAATAAAGGAAAAATATGCATGTCATCAGCATTTCAGAGTGAAAGCTTTGTCACCAGCAACATCTTCATTTTTAACCAGCAACAATAGTCCTAAAAAACTGCTAATATTAGACAAACGGGTGATTTTACTTTAACACAAGTATTAACTCCCCGTTGATCATAAACTGGCTTCACGTGGGCTTGGCCTTCCTAGAATGCTGAACAGCAATGTTTTTTGATTTTTGCACTTTTTAAACTGCCTTCTAAGGGTGTTCACAACCCTTTTTCCCATTTTGTCATGTTAAAACTTCAGTGTTTATTGTATTTTCATCTTTTATGTCGTAGATGTCAACTAAAAGTAGCAAATTTTGGTGCAAAACACGGAAAAGTCAGAATTTTAATTTTGCGAATTTCTACAAATCCGTATCAAAAATGTGTGCATTCACATTTAGCCTGCTGGAGACAATGCTTTGCATTACCACCTTTACTAGCTGCAAGACTGTCAAGTCTTTTGGGACATGTCTCTCCTACCTCACACATCCAGACTGAAACATTTACCCATTCTTTATAAAATAGCACAGGCTCAGTCAGATTGGATGGAGGGGGTCTGTTAGTAGCAACTATCAACTCTTGCCACAGATTTTTAGTTAGATTTATATTTGGACTTTGACTAGACCACTCTAGAACATGAATAAGCTTGATGTAAACCATTCTGTTGTACCTTTGGCTGATGCCGTAGCCTGATTTTCCTGCTGGCTGCTTTAAACTTTACCCTGAACTTTATCGCTGACCTGTCTGTGGTGTTCTTCGTTCTGCTCGATGCCGTTTTCTCACCAAGGTTCTCTGACCAACCCTGGTAACTTTCAGACAGCAGCTTATACTAAACACATTATTTAGGTCTTCTAAAGGCAAGCGGTTGCTCTGGAATTTAACTGGGGTATCAAGAGTAAAGTACAAAAAGTATAAACACAAACCTCACTTTTCAGATAGTTTGTAAAAAAAATAAAATACATCAAATTTCAAAGTAAATAGTATGGGTCATTTTATCTGATTGGTGAGTAAGAGACACCATTTCAGGTTATGGACATAATTTTCCTTTATTTCACATTAATTCTGCAACACAAGTTATACATTTGGAGTACCAACCATCCAGACTTTCTAAAATGAAAGTATAATGTTCAGATACCCTGCTCGTACAAAGCTTGCAGCTCCTGAATTACCTCCTGTATTGCCGGTTTATTTCGCCACAGACCTTCCAAGGCCAAGTGGGATGAATGAAGCAGCAGAGAGACGTCCTTTACAATTACTAGTTATTTTCAAACATTCAGAAAAGAGTAAAGGACACCCGCTTTGTGACAGATTTATCCGGAAAAAGGATTCGAACGAAACCACAAATAACCTGAATGACTTGATAACGTGTAAAACCTGGTTTGAGCTGCTGTAATATGGCGGGAATAAAACCTGATCTTTTCTGTGTGCGTGCAACCAAGCATGCAAAAAAACGAAGAAAACGATCAATTAGATCTATACATAAAGACCCTAAGGTTCAATAAATAGGCTGTTATTACAGGGGCTTGTCTAAAATTTTAATCTATGCGCGTCGTTAAATCACATGAGAGTCCACGTATACAAGAGATGTTTAGCTGATTTAAAACAACAGCAAGAGTACGTTCGGCTTCACGCGTTTGCTGTCGCCCAAACAGGCTTCGGCATTTCAGGAGGTGAAAATCAGACACTCAGGTGAGTGGAACTATGGGTGCTTTTTGTCCTCCAGTTCACCCCTTTTTTGCTCCCAGAGCACCTTCCTCTTGGTGGAGAACTGCGAGCGCAAGTCTGTCGCGGCGACACGAGTTAGCTCTTCTCAGCTCGGTTCCTGTTGAGAGCTGCTTTAGGCGTGAACTCCAGTTTCTCTTTCAGGCTAAGCACCTGAGTGCCGTCTTTCCCCGCTTGTTCCTGCAGCTTTCGTTCCTCCCTCAGTTCCAAGATGCCCCTCTCCTCCTCTCGTGCTTTAGGGGCCCCTCTAATGAACCACTCCAGGTGGTAGCCCACCGCGCCGACCACGAAAGCAACAGGGAAGGTGACGTAAGGCGCGTAGGTCCGCATCGCAGTCCAAAGTACGGGCCACATGACCGCACGCTGCTCCGGTTCCGAGGGGCTCTGAAGCATAAGGAATAAATCAGCTCTTTGATGGGAAACGACGAATTGTGGATCATGATATTCTGTTGACAACAGTGACTAAAATAATCTAGAAAACATCCTTTTTTAACTACGTCTACTGGTAGAGTCATCTCCTTTCCACTGGCTCCCCCTGGTGGTTCAAAGCAGAGCCTTATAGTTGAACCAAATTAGGCTCCATTAAATCCAGGGAGATAAAGTACACCTATCAGTTAAATGGTTTTAGGCTAAAGGAAATAATACAAGTAAATTCAATCAATTAAGAAATAAAAAAGATCAATTCAAAAGGGAAGTGTCTTAATTACAAAAATATTGATATGGATGAATGATCACAGTCGACATCATCAATTATGGCCAATAGCTGCGGCGGCATTACTTTGAACTCTTCTGAAATTGAGGAGAAACAGACAGACGCTTTTTTTTTTTTTTTTTTTAAATACTTGCTGATCCCTTTCCCACTTGATGTCGTGTTTGTTCTAGATAAGAAAACAGCAAAAAAAAAAAAGCTTGTTTTAGGGGTGGTCCAACCTGCTGGTGATCAGTTAATAAAGCAGCTTAGTGGCACCAGGCTGCTAATCACTCTCTACAATCCAAAGGAAGAGGCGGGGATTTTTATTTAGTTATTATTATTATTAATATTATTATGAATAATAATAATACCAATAATGCGAAATAATGATAATGATGTGAAATGTGGTGTGGTTTTCTGTTCATAGCTGAGGTCATTGATTTTAAAAACTGGTAAGGACCAGATCATTTTTATGATGTCCCTTTAGTCAAAACCTTAGAACTGAGAATAAATAATTCGTTTTTATTAGTTTGATTAAATGGGGGGCAAAGGATACTGTAACGGGGTTCAATGCTATGACGATGCCCATTTATGTTAGTCTGAAAACAAAAAGGCGAGGATCGCTTCCAACAATCAGTCTGCCTCGTCCTTCTCTCGTCCTTACAGTAAACGGCACAAAATAACAGATGAAGGCAGGAGGAGACATTCTCTGGGCTCTGCAGAAACAACAGGACAACGTCCTCTCATATAAATGTTTTAAATTGTTGTTAGCAGGTCCACTTAAATTTATCTTTATCTGTTAGATGGGAAAACAATTACAACGTGAGTTCGCGAGCGCCGACAAAAGCTCACAAAGTCAACGTTACTCTGATAGCAGAAGTGTTCGACATAGATATAACCTTAACAACACGCGCAGCGGCTCTTTTCACAAGCATCTACGGGTTTAGTGTGTCTACCAGAGAAGCTAACCACAAAGACACTGTTTATTCTGACATTAATTCATTTCATAAGACCACACTCACCTCTGCCGTTAACGCGTTTGTTCTAAAGGGACGTAACTTCCGCCTGTCTGCTCGTTTGCTTCCTGGTTAAACGTCATTGGCTGAAACCGTCGCCAGTCTGATCTATGTTGTACCACCCCCTACTGGTAGAAAATAACACTGCATAGAATTCCCAGCATAAAAAAACCCCTAAAAAAACATTTATTTCCCTAAACAGCGTGTCAGCTACATCTGCCAGTGATACAGATGTAGAATACACAATGTATCTTCATATACCGAATGTATAAAAAACTGTAGATTTTAAATAAACATCTTCAGTTGGATTTCAAAATTCACTAACCATGAAAACATTTTAGTGTAAAAATCTAAGTCCTTTTATTATCTTACAACACAATTTGAATGAGTGAACAATAAATCCTATACATGTCTTCTGGTCTTTCCTTTGCTCATTTTAATATGCCTATAAAATGCTAATTTTAAAACTTTTCAAAGTGATATTTCACCTTAAACTAATGTGCAATTTTCAGACTCACATTGTTTTACAGTTGGAGCCAGTGTCATCATTGCATTTACCTTTTTGAAAGCAAGACAACTTATTCTTTTTCCCTGCTAGGCGTCAGAGCCTTAAAACTTTCCAAAAAGTTATTGTGTATTTTTGGTAACCTGAGATCAGGATTTCTATACATCATGGTCAAAAGAAGGGACAATCACTTTTGCAGTTGTGTTCAAAGGGACACTCCCTCACACGGGCTTTTTGTCTATGTGGTAACATTTAGTTTCACTATGTTCATGGGCGCAGGTCTTGTCTCATTGTATGCTTTGTCCTTGCCAAGTCCAGTTCTTCTTGTTACCGGGGTCTGCTTCATTCCTTCACACAAACACACTCCTGTATTTGTAACTTTCCAAACTAAGCAGCCTCAACACACACACACAAAAATTGGTAACTTTCCAAATTAAATAATGTTTACATTTCAACATGTGGGTAAAGTCCAGAGAAATCAGTCAGGTTTCAACACCCTCAGAACCCATTATACATATCATAAGGTAGAAGAAACCAAAAGCATACACCTTTCTAACAGTCAGACAGTAGACAAACTGGTAAATCATTGCCTTCCCTTTGGTTCAGCTCTTTCTTCACCATGACTGACAAGAGCAGTACCTGGGTTATGGAAGGCCCCAATCCGTCTGTCCATTTTGCACTTCATCATGACATCACTTATGAACAAGACACCAAGATACAAAACTGCCAAACCTGGAAGGAGGTCCATCTTTTCCCCAGTTGAGAACTGTGGCCTTGGATCTGGCTCTTATCCCATCTGCAACCCGCTCCAGTTTATGCAGATGGTCATTGACTGTAGACCCCAACAGAACTACATAATCTCCAAAACACAAACAAACAAACAAACAGAAATAGGCCCCTTATGTTACCACACTAGACATCATTCTTTCCACAACTCTACTTTGAGCTTTTGTCCACGAGCACCACTAGATGTGAATATTGTTTTGGCTATAGGTATATAGGTAACCCATAGACCCGCAAAACCACCTTAATGAACAGAGTCGTAAGCCTTCTCCAGATCAAGTGGACTTGTCAGGGGTGTTTTGTTTGCATTTGCTTTGTGTTTTTCAGAATATGGGACTGGTTAGGTAATCAGAGTGAGAAGCACCAGACTAGTTAGAGGCTGATTCCTTGCTCCCTTTGTGGTGTTTTGCAGTGCAGGGCTTTAGACCGCATGGTGTGGCAGCCCTTTGTGCTGTGGCATAATGTGGGTTTTTACAGTTGCTGTGACAGTTGTCTGAGCTAGTCCTGGATGTCTGTAGCTCTGGTTTGCACTCTGAGTCCCTTTTAGACGATCTTAAATTCTAAATAAAGAGCTTTGTACAAAGACAAACAATTCCCATGCACTATTCTCTACCTCACATTTTTATCCACATTAAGTGAACTCAATATCTCAGTGTCTCATAGGAGGAAGTAAATAAAACCATATCAAATCCAATAGCGCAGTCATTGCCCGCTATCCCTGTAGTGTAGGCCTAGGTCAGTGATGACTGTCCTTAACTTTTCTCACAAAACGAGATCTTTTCTTATAAATATCAGATCCTGATCTCATAATTACAACTTTTCTCATAATTGCATAATCTCATAACTATGACATCTTATCTCGGAATAATGAAATTGTATCTCGTAATTATGGCATCTTTTCTCATGATTATAATAATAATAACAATAATCTTTATTGTCATTGCAACATACATTCCAATTAAATTTGCTCTCTGCATTTAACCCTCCTGTAGTCCCCATATTCTGTTTACACCCCGTGCCCTCAGGGTCATAATGACCCCTCACTAAACCCCCAATATAAAGCGGTTAAATTGAATTTTAAACACCAAATCTATTTTACCTGAACGAACAACGATTACCATTCATCACAAATTGAGTGAATGCCGGAATTCTGCCTCTTCACATGGCAGAAAGAGGAGGTGCCACTCGCTTCTATAATACTGCTTTTTTTTTTGAATGGAGGAGAACAATATTTGTATAGTAATTCTATAGACCAAAGTAGTAGAAATGTGCAGCAAGTAGATTTTAATGCATTTTTATTCATTCCGATAAGTAATTTTACTGTGCAAGTGAACAACAACAGCAAAAAAATTATAATAAAATAAAATCTTCTGATACCTCAGTGTTCTGCCACTGTGCGGCGCCTGGGGAGCATTCTGGGGCTAAGGGTAAGGGGTCTTGCTTAGGGGGACTACAAGACACTTTTTCTACTGCGCAGTGAATCACTAAGTGTTTTTTTTTGCAAAGCTGCACCTGATTGATGACACTGATTATTCGGCCCCCCTCTCTGTAAACATTTCCATTCAGCAACGCTCACCACCTAGCTGATCTATGGCAGTCGGACAGCAAGCAGAGCAGAGACTGACTTAACGGGCCCTTGTGAAGCGCCAGAGGAAAGGGGGGAAAAAACAGATCCATGTCCAGATTTGTTATAATTAGTTTAAATGAAGCTGGAATTATGATTAAGCTGAATCTTGTGTGGGTGATTGTCTTTGAAAATCATTCTTTAAAGCCCCCCCCCCTCCCCATCCCTCTCCGCTGTCCGTCTTTAAGTTGCCAGGACTGGCATTGGCATGCGATCAGTGCTTTCAGATAGAGAGGAACGTGCTCATCCCCCCCCTGTAGGCTAACAACATCGTTCGTGCCAGTTCTGCTTTTCCAGCGAACTTGGCAGCGGCGCGTTTATTTAATAAGTGTCCGTTTATTCGTTAAATGAGATTTAGAGCTGCGCTAGCCAATATTTTTATCTGGGGGGGAAGAAAAAAACAAAACAACACAGCTATTTCTATCAATCCAAATCCCGAGCTGAGCGATTCTGACAGAGTGGAGCATCACACAACCCCGTAACTCTCGAGCCATGTAGACTCGCTCTATTTTAATTACAGATGTCAGGCCTGGTCAGTGAGAAAGAATGACGGGCGTCAAGTTGAATCACTGAAGAAAAAAGGGTCTATGCAATGGTTTCAGTGAACTGCACCTTGAACTGATGCAGCTCCTTCCTCTAGTGGTCGTAGCACTTGAACTCTTACCCCATTTTGTCGTAATGCAGCCACACATTTTTGTGGATTTTAGGGGATAATCCAGCACGAAGTAGTGTACATTTGTAAAGTTGAAGGAAAAATATTCTAGCTCTGCAGGAAAGTGAAGTTCCCTCCCGGGGTCACAAGTCTTTTGAAGCATCTAACAAGTTTTCATCCAAGATTGTCCTGTGTTTAGCTCCAGTCGTCTTCCCATCCACTCGTGCCAGTGTTTTGCCACAGGTCGAAATGTTCGGTTTTGTTTCTAGTTAAGCAGAGCACCTTCTGCAACTTGTTTGCTGTGTTTCCTGATGCGGCGTGTGGCCAGTCGCAAACAAGATTATTTCATAAAGGCCGTGTTTGTGAAATGCACAACTAACAGTTGTACTGTCAACAGAGATTTGTTGGTACGTTTGTAGTTGTGCCTTGCCCTTTGGTTTTTTTGATTTTTCAGACAGTGGATTGAACTGAGCTATGTGAGATGTTCAAAGCTTTGGATATAGTTTTTTTCAAACATAACCCTGTTTTAAACATCTCCACAAACTTTCTCCCTGACCTGTCTGGTGCATTTTTCTTTAGCCTCCATGATGCTGCTTGTTCTCTAAAAATTGGTCATTTAATTTTATTAAGAGGCATCAGAACAAATGGGGCAAATACAATGGTAGACTGCAATTCTTCCTGAACCTATGTAATTTTAACGCCAGCTGTCACATTAGTCATATATATATATACACATATTTATACACACACACACTATATTACCATCACCATGATGATTTTGCCAATTACATTTTTACTGTTGGCTTCACTGTTGGGGAAGGTGTCATAATACCTTTTGGATATTTTTGGCACATTTCAACAAAACTGAGATCATTGTGATAACTATGATCGGTTTCCTCACCATTATGACATTTTCAGATCGCTGCATGCCTGCCCATAATGGTTTGGTTTGATTCAGCTGTTTGGAAAGAAAGGAGGAGACGACGTCAAAATTTGGGGTGAAGCAAAAAGACTCTTTGCAAAAACTGTGATGAAGCAGAGGGACAGACTGAAGAACCAACGAAACAGATGTAGAAAAACAGCTGCTTTTTTTTTTTTTTTTTTTTACAGGACACTGTAAATAGAAATAAAGTCACTATATGTGATTTTTTTTAGGTTCAAATTAGGCTCAGCTTTCTTTCTCAAAACTGGATTGTTTTTAATTCCTGAGATCGGTGTCAATTGCGGTATGTTTCTTCAGATGTAAAAAGTCAATATTCTTCAGTGTTTATACAAGGCAACCCTTTCATCTTAATAGTAGTGTTAAACCGCTATTATAAGTGGTGTTCAGTAAAATGCGTGAACATTTTGGAGAAATGCACCACTCAGGCTTTATCGCAGCAGTACAGATTCCTGGTTTTCCTTTTACCTCAGATCTGCAGACATCAAATCAGGCTGACTCTCTTTCTGGGAACTGGAACCAGAGACAAATTGAGGAGCACAGCATCCTTGGTAGGGAGCCAGCTTTAGTGCCCTATACTCACACCAGTAGAGGGTAATCGATCTGTCGATCCCATGAAGTAGAAGTAGTTATTAGTCACTATTATTTTGGCAGCCAATTTTTCCCTGTTAAACCCACTGGAAAATTACATGAATAATTGTTTTTTTAATTGGCAGCCATGTATGCATATCAGATTTATAAATCAGGCCAGCCATACATACAAATTGCAAAACATTTATTTATTAGCATTAAAAATAATTTCGTGAAACCTTTATTACTGAATCAATTTTGTTTCATACCGTTTTGCAAGAATAAATTCAATAAACTCTTATCTTCCACACAATTTTGGCAATGTTAAAAGGTCCTCTTAATTTCTAAGTACAATGCGTAATGATATGTACACTTATAGAAAGCGCAATTATATTCAATCTTTAACCACAGGGGGGAAAAAAAGCCATATTTTTTACTGGTTAAGTTTCAAAAAAAAAAAAAAGATTAAGTTGTCAGGTTTGATTGTGAACATACATTTTAAATCATTCCCACCCTCTGTGATGACACTTTAACTCCAGTTCAGACCCAAGTCTAAGGGAATTTGTGCTTAAATAATAATAAAAAAAAACAAACTGCATCAAGTTGTGGTTTCTTGTAAAGAAGTTGTGTGACTACATCATCAAAAAGGCATTCTTGGTCAGACTGATTTGGTTCAGAGAAACACCTTAAAGGAACACATATTAGAAAGCCACAGTCAGTAAAAGTGCCAGTAAACAGCCGCCAACTCATTTGGAGTCAGGCTTCGAACCGTCAGCTAACCTGAACCGACGGCTGCCTCATGTTATATGCTGCGAAATGAGAGGGCACTCGTGGCAAAGCAGAGAAATCCCAGCAACTGTCGACCTAAGCATGCGGGGCTCGTCAGCAGAGCCGCGCTCACATCAGCCTCGTGACGGCACCGGAGAGAAAGTCCTCGTAGCTGAGACGGATGTTGCCCGTCATGCCGGTATCTCTCTCCCTGAACAGCTGCGTCATGCTCTGGAGCTGCGTGCACGCCTGGATGAAGCGGTCCAGCTGGATGCCGTGGGACTGGCCTCTTGCACCGAAGCGCTGCACCAGCGTCTCAGAAAACTGGGGGCTGAGCTTGTAGCCCATCTGAGCTAGAGCTGAAGGACAGGAGGGAGACATAATGGAGCGTGAGGGCCGCAGCGCGATAAATTACCCGCGGCGCGTTTTGAGACGACACAATGAAACACGGGTACCTTGGTGCAGCTCTGTGCCGCTGATGCATCCCGAGCGGTCCATGTCGTACTGCTGAAACAAAGCTCTCCACTGCTGCAGGTAATCCCACAGCGCCGAGAAACCAAGCAGGTCTATCCGACCCGACCGCGTCTTGTCGAACATGTCTGGCAGAAAGCACAAGAACGCGGGTTCAGGTTGAAAACTTTTCTGCAGTTACTCTGTCACACCGTTTTCAAGCTGAAGTAGGAATGTTTCGGTAGGTTTCCCTGCAGCCCTTCACCCATCACCACGGAGCTTCTGCTTGTAACAACAGTCCACAGAGGTCACGCTTTCCTCATTAAGGCAGCGGATTGCATTCGGTTCCCGCCAGCAAATGCGACTGGAACGCCACAGGAACAGAGTCAGAAAAAAAATGACTAAATTCCTGCTTTATGAACCTGAGCTGATTCACTACCCTCTCCCCCAGCCCCCAAAGTTTACAGTTTCTTTCTACAACGGTTTGCAATGATGGGCTTTTTTTTCCCAGGGTTACGTTTTTGTGCCTGAAGAAAAAAATCGTGACATCATCAACTGTCAACACACCAAAACCAGTCCGCCTGCTGTGGTTTTCACAACCTCAGTTCGTCTGGGACGTTGTTTAAAGCATGAAAAAACGGAATAAATTGATTTGCAAATCCTTCTTGACCCATAAGCAGTTGAACACACACCAAAAGGCAATAAAAAATAAAATTGTACTCAAATTGACAAGCTTTATTTTATTTTTTGCAAACATTCACTAATTTGGATTTGATGCCTACAACACATTCCAGAAAATCTGGGACAGGGGCCCGTTTTCCATTGTGTCACATCACCTGCTCTTTTAACACTGTGTTCGGGAATTGCTGAGACTTTATAGGACTGGATTCGTTCTCATTCTTGCTTGAGGCACAACTTCAGCTGCTCAACAGTCCGGGGTCTCTGTTGTTGCATTTTGCGCTTCATAAAGCGCCGCGCATTTTTTCACATTTGCTCACGCAGATTGTCCCAAAAGCAGCCCCTTTCTGGGAGGCTCCCCCGATACCCAATCATGACACCGACCTGTTTCCAACTAACCTGTAGAAGGTTTCAAACAGGTGCTTTTGGAGCACTCCTCAACTTTGCCGCTCTTTTGTTGCCCTGACCCCAACTTTTTTTGGAACGTGTTGCAGACAACAGATTCAAAACGAGAGAATATTAGAAAAAAAAAAAAACAATAAGGTTTATCAGGTCCACATTAAATATCTTGTCTTTGCAGTGTATTCAAGTCAACATGGGTTGGCAAGGAACTGCAAACATTGTAGCTGTTCTGTTTTCATGGAAGCTCTACACAGCGTCCCGACTTCACCAGAACTGGGGTTGTAATCCCGCTGCGGCAGAGTTGACTCACTGATCATCATGAGGCAGGTCTCGTCATTGAAGGTGGACCAGTTGGTGTTGACCAAGGCCTGTTTCAGCTCCTTCGAGTTGATGAAGCCGCTGCGGTCCGCGTCGACGCTCTGGAACCACTGGTATGCCTCTGGGTTAACTCCAGGTGGAATGTTGCCTGCACACAGGGGGAACACAATCACTGAAAGAGACCTTTTGAAAAGAGCTTTCTTTTTTTTTTTCGTGAGCTGCATGGATTCTCTTTCACAACCTTCATTTTCTTCCCAATAGCCATAACCTGGGAAATGTTATTTTCACTGTTTCCAACCCTCGTATTTATTTACCAAGTTAATAAATCAAGTCCACCTGGCCATAATGTGATCTCAGTATAAACCCAGCTGTTCTGTTTCTGGTTTCAAACGATTGTTAGAGGACATTAGTGAACAAAAAGCATCATAAAGAGCAACAAACACAACAGTTGTCATTAAATTGAAGGCAGAGTTGGGCTATGAAACAGGCTGTACACACCTCGGGGCACTGCTCAGTTCATCTCCGGAAAACGTAAAAAGTGTGACACAACTGCCAAACAAAGACATGGACGTCCACCTAAACTGACAGTTCAGGCAATCGGAGCATTAATAACACAAAAAAAGCACCCCTAAAGGCCCACGTTAACTCTGGAGGAGCAGCAGGGATCCACAGCTCAGGTGGAGTTGAAACGACAGCTACTAGTTGTGCACTTCACAGTGAATGGTGTTGGTGGGTGAGTCGTGCTGTGGGGATGTTTTTCCTCAGCATGGAAAGGTCAGAGTCAATGGGATGATGGATGGAGCTAAACACGGGGCAAAAGAAATCTGTTGGAGGGTCAAACAGACTAAAAACCTGTAGCAGGAAAACAACCACAAACATACAGCAACGCTTTCCTGATTTTCTATTTACGATAAATGTTATAAACCCTGAAAATAGTGTAAAACTGCATGAAGTTTGTCTCCACTTTGACAACTGGATGCTGGTTTGTGTTGGTCCATCACATAAAATCCAACTAAAGCCCACCGAAGAGGTTGTTTGTTAAGCGAATAATTGTGAAACCCTTCGAAAAGGCATGAATACTTTCCTCTAAGAAAGCCACAGTACTCATCTACACTGTTCCACAGGCATCAGAAAGTCAGGCAAATATCAGCAGTAGTGCTGGAAAAGCCATCACAAACCGGAGAGAAACAGTAGTAGGGCATGAGGTCGAGACCTGATTACATGGTGGAAAACGCATGGAGACTTCGCCATCTCTCTACTCCTCCTCCTTCTACTCCGCTCTATATTTACTGACTGTCAGGAAAATTAATGGGAAGGACAGGTGACACTTCGCATCCCGAAAACGGTGCAATCAAACCCGCACACAAAACGCGCTCCCCGCCCATCCGTCACTGACTCCGCTTAGCCCGCCCTCGGTATTCCCAGAGTCATTACTCCGGCTGCGTAGTCCTGCTGAGGGGCACAGACTGAGCCCCGTCTCTGCATGACAATCTGGGAACGCCGGTTGTTTCTATTCATCATCCCACCGCAGAACGCAAGAGCAGCGAAGCAAAACAGAAGCAACCGAGAGGAGGAACGAGAGACGAAATGGGGTTGTTTTTAAGTCTCACAGCCACGGTTACGGACGTTTTTACAGATCTATACTGCTGCAGCGTGGCATTACCTGCAGGAGCATTGAATCCGTTAGGTCCTCCGTACGGCTGTCCTCCGTAAGGCTGCCCTCCATGAGGTTGTCCTCCGTAAGCTTGTCCTCCGTAAGGCTGTCCAGCGTAAGGCTGTCCTGCGTAAGGCTGTCCTGCGTAGCCCCCGGCTGCACCACCAGGCCCGTGCCCGTACTGACTACCATAACCCGGGGCCCCATATGGGCCTCCTGCGGGGCCTGCCCCACCTCCAGGAGGGGCTGAGGGGGAACCCCCATAAGCTCCCTGGCCTCCACCGTATGGGTTACCTTGTGGGTGGCCTCCTCTTGGATACCCCTATGGTGAGATACAAAAGAAATTGGATGAAATTGCGGAATGAAAGAAAAAGTTAAGAAAAAAATGGGTCTGCGCACAAGCTTTTACATCTATTCTGTTTAAAATGTTTCCCAACATGAAGCTATAACTAGATTTATGCTCTTTACTCCAGCACTTAAGAGTTGGGGCCACTTTTGCTATTCACTGATCCCTTTTAGCGGAAACTGATGGTACAAATTTAAAACCTTCAGGGTCTAGTTAGTCTACCACTGATCAAATAAAAGAATAAATGTGAAAGAATAGACAGTATTTCAGTCCTGGTCATCAGTGCCCATGCAATGTCCATTTGAAACGTTAACCTGCTTCATAAAAACTGATTCAAAGCTTAAACATTGGTCGAATTTAAAGTTTTTCAAAATTAGGCACAGACATTAAGGCTTCAGAAAATCTAAAGAAATTCAGAGAATGTTTCTGTCAGATTATTGGTAAATCAGATAAAAAAAACGTATATTCATCTACTATAAAACAAAACTGATCATGCGGAGAAGGGGTGATCATTTATTTATTAAATTGTTTTTTTTACATGTTAGAAATAAATCAAAATTGACTTTTGTTAATGGCTCATGCCTTCTGATGATGAAATCCTGAGGAGAAAATTCAATCAGTACAACGATCAGACGAATCCGGTGTGAAACAATCGGAACGGTGAGTCCATGGATTAAAAAATAAATTAGAGGAATCAGATGAAACGATCAAAAACGAAAGAAAACAACCCACACAACGTAACAAATACATAAATAGCAAAAAAGCAACTACATGTAGACAAACGTAGCTAGATTTCGTTAAAAGCCACTTTTCTATGCACATATGAAACTATACAACTACGAATACCTTTTCGACAATACAGCTGTAAGCCTAGACGAAATAGCATTTATTCTAACTCTTACAAATAAAAAAAAGATAAACTATTGCTGTGCAAGTTTTGTAAAGACAGTGTATTTCCAACCACAACACAGATAAGAGTTAAGACTGAAACAACCCTCAGCTAACCATAGAGCACTAATGGATAACTAACGTTGCTTGATGTGACAATGACGACTGGCTTTGTCACAAGAACGCTATGGAACAAATAATACACTTATTACGGTACTAAATATATCCAGACAGGGAGAAACAAAAGGAAAAGATGAAGTCGTCGTACCTGTCCGTAGTGAAAACTCATGATTTGTTTGACAAGTCTTCACTTCCTGCTACAAAGTAGACATCCGTAATGTGGAAAACAGCGCCGGCTTCTACGCGCTTGTCATTCGTCCGTTTATGGTGTCGTCCCGCCCTTCCTGCCTGTGAGCTCAGTCTCTGATTGGTCGGCAGGGAGGACGAAAAATGTTGACGAAGGAACAATGGAATGAAAAGACAAAAAGCCCCTCCCGATATGTAATCATCCCGGTACTTGGTTAATGAGTCACTCACTACGTCACCTCGCGTTAAATGCAGGAGGAATTACTTCCAGGATTTTCTTAATCTCCATATAATAGGAATACGTACTTTTCACACAGAAGGAACTGTGCAGCAATGTTATATTGTTGGGAAATTACAACTTTATTGGTTTCAACAATAAATACAAAACAAAGTTAAAAATGTTCAACACTCCCTCCTCCCTTTTTGAAATCAATTTTATTTTTTATTATTAAAGCATTAATAACAGTATTTAATGAAGCTACAACATTCCAGCTCTATCAAAAAACAAACAAAACAAAAAAAAACTTTTACTGGAGCAATTAAGAGTGTGATAAGCCTGTATACCTCACAATAGCCTAACCCTGAGTCATCTATGCTACAGCGTATTAGACAAAGTGCTCTGCATTATTCATTTATTTATTATTTTGGACGTTATTATTAATTTATTTTTTATTAGTGGTTAGAGCGTATGACTATGTAAATGGCTTAATTTTTTTCATTTATTTGTTGCGGTCTTGTTTATTTACACATATACCAGATAGCTCAACCAGAACAAAGTTTCGCACATTCTCACATAAGACTTTTTTTAAACACATAAATCCAAGTCAAAAAGTATTTTTCCCCTGCACACCTTTGTTAAGGAGTGAATGAGTGCACGTTGCGTTCCTTCTGAATGTCAGTTAATGTAATGATATTTTAAAAAAATCCATATTCAAGGATTGCTTAAAGTCTGTATGGCGTTTGATAGAAAAAACACCCTGAATAGTCCATTTATAGCTTTCCAACAACATCTTGGGTAAAAACTGGACATCGTTAGATCTTAGAAGTCTTTTCTTCTGCTTTGATGTTGCTGAGGTTCTGAACTGATGCTGTAGGATCCACTCTGCTGGAAGTTCTGGATCTGTACATCGACCTTGGCTGGGAGAGGGGCGCCATCTCGTGACTCTCAACGAACATTTTCCTGTCCGCCTCCCTCTTCTTTAGAATGAACTTTTGGACACGTTTGAAGATGAGGTAGACCATTTCGCAGATACACATGAGGATGCAGACAGCGGAGGAAACCACCATGAAGAGTGTGAAGAGCTTTTTCTCCGTGGGCCTGGAGATGTAGCAGTTCACCTGGTTGGGGCAAGGCTCCATGTCGCACTTGTACACACGGGGCAGGTCATACCCCTCGTAGATGTAATACAGGACATAGAGGAAGCCGGCATCAAAGCCTGCCTTGAAGACCAGACTGCACTGTAAAATGGGAGAAATTAGTGTAAGACTGCAGAAAAAAAAAAAAATCTAAGGATGACATTTAGTACAAGAACAATTGTATATATTTTTCCCGAATTCCTTATCCCTACATTGGTTCATGTGAAAACCACTTCAAGGATAACAAATTCTTTCAAATCTGTCAATCTTACCAGGTAAGTCCACCACAGCCCCCCACGTTTCTTTCCAGGGTGAGCATACAGGTGTTTCCCGTTGTGAGAGCTGGTGTACTTCATGTCCTTACTCTCCCTGAACTTGACATGACCGACGACCATGAGCGACGGGCAGGTGACGAAGATGAGCTGCAGGGCCCACAGGCGGATGTGGGAGATGGGGAAGATGTGGTCGTAACAGACGTTGCTGCAGCCTGGCTGGCGCGTGTTGCAGTCAAAGTCTTTGTTATCGTCCGCCCACACCCGTTGAGCCGCCACCACGAACACCATGACCCGGAAGACAAACACCATGGAGAGCCAGACCCGGCCGAACGCAGTGGAGTATTTGTTAACTCCGCTGAGGAGCGCCTCCAGACCAGACCAGTTCATGATTGCCCACTTATCGGTGTGTGACTGGACGGAATAAAGCGAGGAGAGACGTTGGAGGATGGCAGGAGACTAGTGGATCAAATATCCTGTTGATTTCAGCCTGAGGGAGGGGGAAACAAAGTTCATCAAAACAAGGAAGGTTGAGAAATCAAAGGCAAAAATTCACAATTTTTCCAGATAAATTTGATCAAAACTCTACAAACAAGGACGATAATCTGCAAAACCAGAGGAAGACATTTCGATCAGTCATTAGATAAGTAGGCACACTAATTTTATTTCAACACATACCATGTTTGATACAATAATACTGCAGATTCATCTTTATCAAGACCATGCCAGTTGAATAGATTAGGGGGCTGGTTATTTTGTACCTTCGCCACTTTTTATCTAAATTCTTGTTCCCAAAAAAGAAAGTTGTCTGCCAACAGACATTTTGTACCGACCTGATGCAATTTGCAAACCTAGACAGACTCCCAAATTAGCAAATGTTCATTAGACACAGACTGGTAGGCAACCTGGGGCCAAATTCCTGGCCCAAGGGCACATCAGCATGAGGAAGAGGAGGAGGCTGGCACCTAATTTGATCTGACTGCAGCACCTCTGCCCTTTCCATCTGCCCTCTGCCCTTTAATCATTTCTTGTTCTAAATAACAGTTTAACAAAAACAATTATACTGTTCATTTAAGTGGAATCATTGTGGCATTGTGCATTATGCTCATCTGGAAGGTCAGGAGCAAAGTAAAAGATTCTATACTCAGTGCCTAGGAAGGGTTTCACAGCTTTACAAGAAGTTTACATTATAGTTCAACACAAGGTAGTGGCTAGCTGCAAAGTTAATGGAAAAGCATGTGTGGTTTTAAAATGGCTTTACAAAGGAAAATCTGAACCACCCTTTATTAATTACACACCCTCTTCCCATCAACTCTGTCCGATCAGCATCCTTGTCTTTACTAAAAAAACAACAACAATGGCCACAGCATGATGATGCCACCACCACGTCTTACTGTTGGGATGGTGTGTTCAGTGTGTTTTTGTCGGACCTGAACTAAAACCCCCTCCTACCCCCTTTTCTATTTTGGGATAAAGCTCAGACTAGCTGGGGTTCTAAAGACCTCTGAATCTAACGAGTATTACCCTGTTTAGAATTCCTGTGAGACCTTTTCAGCTAAATAAGTAGGACACGACTGATCTACTAACCACCTCCGTCCTAGGGCCACACCCTTCTTCAGTGGACAGTTCAGGCAACCTAGTAGCCTGAAGCCACCTGTTCCCCGACCACCGCCCTAGTTAACGGTGGCTCCTACTTTATACAACGGCACTTGTTACACGATCAGTATTTGTTTTTAGAAACTCAAAAGTCCCTAAGGGTGTTGTTTTAAAGTTTGGGCTACAGGCAACCTTTCAAGACCTCCTAAATATTTCTAGAACCATATACCATGTCTGTTTTACAATCATAGAAGAACTCAGAAAAATGTTGACTCAATAAGTCAATGTCCACAACTTCTAACAAAATTTTATATGCTTCTTTAATTAGTATGCTTTAGCAGGGTATTAGCAACAGCATTAAGCAATTAAACAAATTACAAATTAAAATTTAATCAACTTCCTATTTCTTATCTAAGGCTGCTTAATAATGCGTCCAGGAGAGGCTTTTAAATTTTGAGGAGCAAACTGACCCGAACCTCAGTTGGAATCCCAAAGTGTCTTTGATTTCTGGGTAAAGTAGTTGTTCAGCTGAACAACTTCCCTTCTCTCCAAGGCAACCCCCATGCCCCGTTAATGCCCCGTTCACAAAGACTCACGCTTTGAGTCCCTGCTTTGATGTCCGTGTCTGAGGTCCGTTTCTTCGGCTCGACAAGTGGGTTCAGCTTCAGAACTGACATCTCACGGGTGCAACTCACATCTTCAGAACATCTAGGATCTTCTCATCAACCAGGTCAAAACCACAGCAGTTCTTCTTGACTGGATTTGCAGATCGTTGGCCCCGAATCGTGGAAAAACACGAAAAATAGATAATCTGACTCAGTCTCGGCGGTTCTCAGAGACAGGGGCGCCGTGTTCTTCCTTTGGCTCAACGATCGTCCTTCCGTCCTGGGTCTTCTTTTCTTCTGCTCCGCGCTGCATGTCTTCTGAGATGAGAACTGAGCAACGAGTACCCAAATCACCCTTCTTTTATGTGCTGAGAGAGCCGTTGGGAGGTTGCAAACCTCAACCCCCCCTCCCTCCACCGAACACTTGCACCCAGTCCCTTATCACCTCATAACCTTTTCACCCTACGCAGCTCTCTGGCCGAGTCAAAAGTTCTCGCTCCTCTTTCTCCGACCCCAGGCAGCAGGTCATTGAACCAAACTGTCCGGTTCCACTTCCTCTTCTCTTCTCGGCAGATTTACTGTAGCCAGCAGCAGCAGTCTCCTTCCAAGCGCTACGTCCTCTTTCCACAAACCTATTTTCTCCTTGGCCTGTCTGACACTTGGACTGCACTAAAATAATCATCATTTCACTCATTTAATACATGAATGCTTGATCTTTTTAAGAAAGAAAAACAATCAGTCAAAACGTGCAATTCAATAAAGAGAAAACAATCAATTTAAACACACAAAGAGCTCTTTATGTTATCTTTTTTACGTAATACCTTTAATCTCCAAATTATCTCTTAATTTGTGAATGATAGAGAATATGGTGGAGCTCACCACACCACCGATTTTAGAGGTATTTTGACAAGTGGCAAAGGCTGTGTTAGTTTTACACAACAAATAGAGGTTTGTGGTGGAATGGAGACCTGTCCAGGGTGTGCCCTGTCTCTCACCCACTGGAGATAGGCAGCCATCCTCACACAACCCTGCAGTGGTAGGAGGGTATTGAAAATGGATGGAGGGGTGGACACAGCATTTTACAAAAAAAGTGTGAAAAAGTTACAATTTGGTCTCATCTAACCACAGCAACTACTTCCACACTAAATGGCTTGGCTTTCTTCTTGCATCTGCTTATTTAGGACCAGATTTGTGGTCTTAGGAGACAATTAATAGTTGTCCTGTTAACAGACTGAGCTGTGGACCCCTGCAGCTCCTCCGGTGTTACTATGTGCCTCTTGACTGCTTCTATCCCTAATGCTGTCCTTGTTGATAACTGTGAAAGAAAAGGAAAACAATATGTGGTTTCTTCTATTTATTACTTATTTTGCAAGCATTTTTATTTAATCCACTTTACTGTGACAAAATTAAAAAAAAGATAAAAAATGCGGGAGAAAAACATAAATTTTTTTTCAAGACACTGGACGTACCGAAGCACATTTCACAGTCTGTTATTCACTATTTGCATTTATGACGTTTAATTTGCAGTTGCAACAATAAAGCCGCTGTAGTCTGCTTTGGCAATGGAAAGTCCCTTTTCTTTCCCAAATAAAATGCAGCTCTGGAATGTTAACGAGCTAGGTAGAACAGCCCGGTATCACTTTCACAAATTTGTTCCCAGTCAAAAAAGATGGTTTACATTCAGTCTGAGTGGAGTTTTCTGAAGCTGACTCATTACACTTCAGCGGGTGAATCATCATCAGAGCCTCCCTTTGTTGAAAAGATAAACAGAATACCACTGACTCTGTTGCTTTAATTGTTTGAGCTGCATTTGAAAAATGTTGCTGAACAGGTAGCCACAGTCGCCAGGGTGATCCCATGTTTCCAATGACGTCCGACTTCTTCAGCGTATGAACACTTTTCATGTGTGCGTATGGACATGGGAACAGTGACTGAGAAAGAGGAGTTTTTTTGGTTAAAAAAAAGAAAACACAGCAGTCCCACCAGTAATTCAGAGCGTATTTATGTACATACATGGCTTTGTTATACAACAGTAGCCCTTCGAAATTGCCTGTGCCTTTAAAATTGTCAGACTTTCCAATAACAGAAAAAAGTCCCCCTCTTTTACATTTACGTCTCATTCTGATAACGCTGGCAGTGTGACGGGGGGTGGGGGGGTAACAGCTTCACTGCCCACCGTTCCATTTCAACTCCGTCTCGTCTAATCCCTCGCATTTGAAGCCTAAAAAATGCTTTCTGTCAACGTTTCAGCATCACTTTAGACATATTGAGCTGTCAAATCAGATTCCACTTACTTTCTCATCCAGTATTTCTGACTATTAAATTACACGGCATAAAAAGACTGAACCCCACAAATGCCACCAGGATCAAAACACAGACTATTTAAAGGCAGACACGTATAGTCCCTGCTGACGCTACCTACACTTTACCTTTCCTCATAAATGGATGATCCAGACAGGAGCATTAATCTCAGAATGTGCCTTGCTCTGTCCCTCTGGGACTCAGAAGCTGAGCAATTTCACCTGCCGAACGATGCTTTTTGGGAATCATCAAGCATGACATTTTGTGCTGGACAGGCTTAATGCATTTACATGCACATGTCACTGATGGAGCTCAACCACAGAATAACTGGCATTTTCAGAGGCAAAGTTTCAACCTCACCTGCCTATATGGACTTTGCTGTGTCTAAATAAAAACTTGGATTTACTTTGGTTCGAAAACAAAATATTTATGGAGTCGATACTTTAAAATGTCTTTGGCATCTTGAGTTACGGATTTGGGCACATACCATGGCTAGCATTAATAAAAAGCTGTCTATGTGTGTACCCCCTAAAGTATTCAGAACCTCATGTTAACTTCAATATTTCTAGAAGGCTGGGGTTGAGAAGAGTGAGCCGGAAACATGCTTTCCCATCGGGGCCTCCAAACGTTTACAACGACTTCAGAAAAAGTTGTTGCATTTTCTTGTGTTGTTTCTAGAGGAGCCGTGTTAAATGTACAGACAAAGTGACAATGTTGGCAGCACTGCATGCAGCCTTCCTGTTATCTTCCTGAAAGTCTTGCTCTCTCTCACAGCCTTGATAAACTGCTGATTGGTCCTGACGTGTTGTAGCGAATACTGAGAGTCAGCAATGTTTGATAGACATTTAAGTGGCATCTTGCATGTTTAAAGATCTATACAACCAAAAGTATTTGTGAAAAAAAAATTGGGACTTGTTTTAGAAACATTAAATTCTGCTCCTTGGAGGGATTTAGGGGAAAAAAATGTGACTGTTTCTGACCTACTTTTAAAGCGTGATTAAAATTGGCATGACTCTGCTCATGTACGGGTATGAGCAGGCTTAATAGGTTCAGAAGAAGACATAAGATATATATTTAGATTTAAAGGAGCAAGAAGTAAGAAATTTACTGTAAAATTAAGCAAAAATAACTCTCATTTGTGACCCTAGATGGAAGTAACATTCCCTATAAACAATTGGTCCTCTCCATCAACAATGTCTTAGTCATGTTTTTCTCCTTTCAAACCTAGAGCTACAGTGTGGAACTATTCCGGTTCAGAATGCAGCCCTTGTCCTTGCCCTTACTTCCTGGTTCTTGATCCATTCATATGAGAGTTCCCAGGGTTCTCAATACAGAGTGCAGCATTAGGTTTTTATTTTTTGTTTCGGGTTTAGAACTGTTTAATTTTCCCAATGAGTCTATTTAGCAGTTGTAACTGAAATATAAATAAATAAAATAATAAATACACAATCATTCATCAGCATTCATATTTAAATTGTTGCCCTATAATTTCTACACACCCATTCCTAAATTATTGTGACAAGTTATGATAAGCATTTACTGACAGCAAGTTTTAAGGTAATTATTTTTGAAAATACATTCTTGGTCCCAAGAAAGGGTAGTCATGATGTTGTCATTTGTCCTTGATCACCACTGTTGTTAATTCTATATTGCACATAAATATACAAGGTTGATGTAATAAAAACAAAGCATGGTCAAGAAATTCACATATTTTATCCCTTCATTGTATCTTATTCTACTTTTCAAAAATCTAATTTAGAAAATGGGACATTCATTCTTGGAAACCAGTCCTCTGACTATCCATTTGAAGAACGCAGCTGACAATGAAGGTCTGTGGTTTTACTTCAGTGCCACACAACGTAGTATTACAAGAACAAACACAAACAAAAAATGTTCACTTGCCTTTCAGGGCAGAATGAAAAAAACAAACAAACAACAGCTTAGAAACATATATATATATATATATATATATATATATATATATATATATATATATATATATATATATATATATATATATATATATATATATATACTGTATATACTGTATATATTGTTTTTAATTTTTTTTTAAATTTTTTATTTTTTTCTCATCTGCCTTTCAGCGCTCCAGTAGACACCCCATACTTCACTGATCCAACATATTTTTACGTCTCTGACCAGCTGGTCAGGCCTTTTTCAGCTGAAAATAATCAGTTTCCAGTCACCAGGCAATTACTTGGACTAATCTCTAAACTATTTTCGAGAGGATTTATTGAGTATTGCTATTTCTCCACAAATCTCTTGTACATTTCTCTAAAATGTAGGTGATATCTCAAAAAAGGTTTGTCTTTTGTTCTTTGTTAGGAACAAACTAATTGTTTCCCAAAACAGGTTCATGTCATATTCTGGGTATTGTTTTATGTTTGTTATTTGATTAGTCAGTTAATTCCCTGTCTTAGGTTCTATTTCTGTCTGGAGTTCTGTCTTGTTTGGTATCTATTATAGCTTGTGTAATGTTTTAGTTTACCCTGGCATATTATTAGGTTTAGTCTTAGTGGTTATTTATGTTCTGTATCCTGTCTTAGTAGTAGTTCTGGGGTCCGTTCTTCGTACGTTGCTTAAAACATCCGAGATCAAATGAGACATCCGAGATGATTTCATCCGGCTAATCATGATCCGGCTAATTGGGTTCTTCGAACACACCTGTTGTTTATGATTAGTATCGCTGGATTGAGTTATCTGAGATAACTGCGCGTTCATGCGTCACTTTAAAAGGGGAAATGTATCGATAGTAGAAACAATGATCAGCAACGCTGCTATTGGCTGTTCAGCATGGCCAAAGAACGCCCACAGTTTTTCTCCCAAACAGAACAAGAGCTTTTAATGGAAGGTTATGCCGAATTTGAGTCATTAATTAAAACGACAGGGAACACCTCAAAGGCTGCTAAAGCCAGGAGAGAGGGCTGGCAAAAAGCGGCAGACAAATTACATGCATAAGTGCTGTCCATGTTAGATGTTTCTATCACTTTCTACAGTATGTATTTTTGCTTTTTAATAATTTCATATTTACTTTGTTCTTTTATGTCAGAGCCTCCACGGGACCCACTAGAACATGGGGAAAAAAGTGAAGTACAAGAATATTCTACAAAATGGTAGCCTTTAATTATTATACTGTATTTTAAAAAGCAACTTCTTCCTCTTTTTTAAAGGCCACTTTTAAATGATGTGTTTGTCTGTTTATAACAGCCTATAAGAAGGCTGAAAAAAACGGGTTCTTTTTACTTTTGTTGCATGAGGCATGTTTCACCCTTTCTTTTTCTTTCACAAAATGACACAGGGTGCCATCCGTCCCCTATATAAACGGCTTCTTCAACAAAAAAATGTGTATTTTGACCTGAAAAAAACACAAATTAAGAGAAGAAATTGAACTCCACGACTCGAAAAAGAGAAAAATTGCACTAGAGATCAAGTTGCTTCAAAAGGACCTTCAGAGTAAGTTCTAATACACCATTTGACAGTAGTATTGCTGACTTTACATAACTCTCTTATTGCAGACAAAAAATGACTTGCTGGCTTTTCTTTATAAACAATTGTTTAAATAAAACGACAGGAACTAAGCATTATTTGTTTCGTCTTTTATTAAACATTAAAAATGGTGTTCCACAATTCTGTCCCGTCCTCTGCCACTAGGTGGTCCAAGTGCACTGGCTGGACAGACTTCCCTATGTCCTCCGCTTATAAAGCTGCAATCTAATCTTGTTTACATGAAATAAACCTGCTCGCGAGCAGGCTTAATCTTACGCACATGTTGCTATGACAGCAAGTCCAGGATGAGTTTCGAAGAACCAAACGATCCAAGATCATGCCAAATCGTCAACAATCAAATCCAGCTAACTGAGTTAGCGACGTACGAAGAACGGACCCCTGGTTTCCATTATGTGCTTGTGTTCTGTTCAGTCCAGCTTAGCTTCTGTTTCCTGCCACCTGTCCTGTCAGCCCTTCAGCCACTTCCTTGATCACTTCCACCTGTTCTGCTTAATTAGTTTTCACTCTGCTCACCTGTGCCTCAGCCTATTTAAGCCTGCCTCTGCCAACACTTCCCTGCCAGAACGTCGTTTCTCATTCACCTGTCCACTGGTAAGAGCCCTACAGCGTTCTTGTTATCTGTCTGTCTAATTTCCTGCCCTGATCACGTTGCCTATTTTTGAGTCTGCCCGGTTCCTGTCAGTTTTTGTTTTTGCCTCGCTTGGATGTCTGCTCTGTACCTGGCTGTGGATTATTTTCTGTATACCTGCCTGATCCTCCCCTTCAATAAATCCTGTTAACCAGAAGCTCAAGTGTCTGGCTGAATACCGGGTTCATCTTCTGATCACAAATCATTACAGTTCACCTTCCTTGCCAGCTGTAGCTGGCCTCATATCTTCTCAGACTGTGCAGTGCATTTGATGCCCACAGCATTTCATATATAACCGCAGTGCAACTCTTATAGAATGCTAGATAGATATATCTTTAACATTTTCATGCTGCATGTGAGTAACCAAAGTACTACTGAGTTATACAATGCACATAAATGAGCACCTCATCAGAAGTAATAAATTGGCTAGAACTTGGTCTGCAAGTTAAGATAGCTGCGTCTCCTTTTCTAACCCAAAAAAGGCTAAAAAAAAAAATGCATATTCAAACCTCTTAGCTCTTAGCATGATTTTCTCTAACTGTACAATAGAAAACAGGCAGAGCTCAAATCTCTTGTTCTGTCATTGTTTATTCTTCACTTTTCTTATCACTTCTTAGATCTTGTCGCCTTCCGAGTATCAAAGCTACACAGAGGCTCAGTAACTGATCTAAGTCGCATGTAATATCTTCAGATTTTTATATGAAACATAGCAAAATAGAGAGCCTTACCCAAGACAAGGAGTATAATGTTGAAAAATACAGAAATCCTGTCTGGCTGCTGAGGAAGTGTCGTGTGTCAGCTCCTGCCACCACAGGAAATGGTTTAGTTTAACTGGATGATCATCTAGGTGTGGACCTGTTGGATCAGTTCAGGGTGGGTGGAGCGTCTCACCAAGACACTTGAAAACCACTGGTACTTGCAATGTTTGAAGGTTGGGCGTGCAAACACCTGCCAAGTGTTTTGAGGAGGGAAGATGAGAGAGATTGTTTCACAGAAAAGAAAGAGAAACATAGAGGCGCAGTTTTGCGATGTCGCTTCATGGAGTAAAGAGATTTACATTAATTTGAATAATATGTAAAATGGATTCTGTGTTTGAGTTGTGTTTTTCCTCTTCAGAATTCAAATTGTGTCGTGTCAATTTACTTACACTTAGAAGCAGATTAGCGAGCGTATATGGGCTAGTATTCAACTGCACCCCATATTTTTCACATTGTCTTACAAAATAAATGCAAAACCAAATGTATTTTATTAGCATTTTATGTTTCAAACCAATACAAAGTTACAAACAAATAGAAAGCCAAGGAGACGTTTTGAGGTTTTTCAGTCTTTCACAACTTTCACAACTAAAATTCAGGATCATTCTCATACCCCAAAATAAAATCATCCAGTTTCATTTAGAAGTCACCTACTAAGTAAATAGAGTAATTGTATAAATGAATATCAGTAAAATCAAGCTGTTTTGTGAAGGCCTTGCCCCCGAATTCCACATCCTCCGTGCTTACTCTGTTCACTTCCGACCGACGGAGCAACTACGTTGTTATGTTAATCAATGAGAACGGTTCCCTGTTCCCTGCTCCAAACGTCATTGTCGACAGCCCTGCTCTCCATCGTTCACCATCAAATTCTGGAACAACTCCAATTTTCTTTTCCGCTCCGGACCGTCAGGCTATCTCCTGTTTGTTAAAGTTAAATAGTGTAAATAGAGATATATAAATAGAGAACCACAAATTAAATACTTTTTTTTAAATAATCACAATAGAATTAACTGTTTTATCTAACTATTGGATGCAAACCACTCTTTTTGCACCAAATAGGGAAACAGATTTGTCATTTAAACATTTAATTTGAAATGTGGCAATCCTGTCCAAATATATTTGCATTCTGCTTGTAATGACGATGATCACACATGCTCTCCTCGGGCACCGAGGAACTTCGGAGCGGAGATAGGTGGAGTAACTGCGGATGTAGTAGGCTTTGCTCCTCACAGACTCATGCAGGCAGTCTGGAACGGAAGGGACACATACAAGAGTGGAGGATGTGGAATTATGGGGTCAGAGGACATTCGTGAACAAACGAAGCAGCCAAAATTGTCCATAGTTTACTCTGGAGGAGTCGAAGAGAGGCACTGCTCAGGTGGGATCATCTGTCAGACCTGCACTGCACAAATGTGGCTTTCGTCAAGTGGCAAGTAGAAAGTCACTGTGAAAGGATCCATAGGAAGTTATTTGTGTTGTTTACAGCACGTCATGTTGGAGCTGTTGCAAACATGCAAGAGAAGGTGCTCTGGTCAGAGGAGACTACAATTGAACGCTTTGACAGTGTGTTGTGGAAGACTAACACAGCAAATCATGGTTAAAAAAAAAAGCAAACATCATCCTCACAGTGATAAATGGTGGCACAGTCATGGTGTGGGGATGTTTGTCTTCAGCAGGAAAAAGAGGGCAGCTGAAAGTTCAGAGGAAGATGGAGCTAAATATATGACACGACTGGAATTAAACATGGTAGAGGCTGCAGAGGATTTGAGACTGGAGCAGAGAGTCACATTTCCAGCAGTACAACAATCCATTACATGCAGCCAGTACTCGACAGGAACGGTTCAGATCAAAGTCGTGTCAGAATGGCCCAGTTAACGTAATAATCTAAATCCAATTGAGAATGTGCGGCAACTGTTAAAAAATGTTGTTCAAGGATGTTTTCCAGGTGCAGTGGGTAGCACTGTTGCTTTGGATCAAGAACATCCTGAGTTTGCATCCTGGCCTGGGGGCAGGTAGTGTGCATGTTCT
This sequence comes from Fundulus diaphanus, assembly GCA_037039145.1. Lineage (NCBI taxonomy): Eukaryota > Metazoa > Chordata > Actinopteri > Cyprinodontiformes > Fundulidae > Fundulus > Fundulus diaphanus. Next base: position 22,055,030 of record CM073135.1, read on the forward strand.
CGCCATGTTTGCGTGGTTTCTGTCTTGCTACTCTGGCTTCCTCTCATAGTCCAAAAACATGAATGTTGGGTTAATTGGTCTCTCCAAATTGCTCTTAAGTATGAGAGTGGATGGTAATGTTTGTTTGTCTTGTGTCTCTCTGTGTGGCCCTGGGATGGACTGGTCACCTGCTCAGGGTGTACCCTGCCTCTCCCCCATTTACTGAGATAAGCATCAACTCCCAGCAACCCTGCATGTAGGAGCGTGTCTAGACAGTGGATGGATGGATGGATGGATGGATGGATGGATGGATGGATGGATGGATGGATGGATGGATGGATGGATGTTGTCCATCCTATCAAACTGACCTTTGTAAGGGATGGGTCTACTGTACATGCGCCAGGCCGAAAGAGACATTCTCCGTAAGACTTGCAGCTAAAAATGCAGTGAAAGGTGATTCTAAAAAGCACTGAATACTGAATACAAATGCATGTCATACTTTTAAGATTTCCATTTGTAATAATAAATAAATAAAACCACATGTTGTTCTCCTTCACAATTATGCACTTCTTTGTGTCGTTCTGTTACGTAAAATCCTCAGAAGCTGTCATAAAAGTTGTGCTTCTAAGGTGACAAAACATGAAAATCTTTGGTTTGTATACTTTTGCATGCTGCTACTTGCACACAGAGCAGAACTTGATCTACTCAGTGAGGAAATCCGATAAAGATCAAGATAGTTCAAAACACACAAAAAAACGCAGAGGGATTTATTAGTAAAGGTGAGTTTTATGGCAAATTTTATAGGCCTTATGATGTCAATTCATATATGGTGGAGCATATCCCGAGTCCCTCATAACATCACATTCAGGCTCCCCAACGCTAGCCCTCTTTTTGCGGCTGAGCACATTCAACGTTATCAGAGAAATTCGAACAATAACTGGTGTCTAAGCCATGTCTGCCTCACCAAAAAAAATGTAATTATGGTAACACATAACGATAATAAAGGTTCTCCATTCTTCAATAACATCTCCATGGCGCAGAATCCCAAGCATTCCTCCGGAGGGAGGGTTAGTCTCGGCTGAGGTTTTCTTTCATAGTCACAGAGCGCTTGTTTGCTTTGTCTTCCTCTTAGTATCCCGGTGACATGCTGACACACCCACTTACAGGGCTTGTCATGAAAGCAACATGTACGCCAGGTTGAATTGCAAGGATCTATCAAGCATGCTGATGCCCTAAAATGAAGAACATATAATGTCTCATGTGAAAACCAACACGTGACTGAACATTGTTTTGTAGATTTATGGGTAAAGCAGACCTAGGAAGCCCATGAGCAAATATTCTGCTACGTCTAATTACTAAGTTCAGTTAGGGTGTGTCTAAGTAAAGTTACCTGTAACTGCCTCGTGAGCCACAAGACAGGTTATTTCCTTTTGGTTTGTGTGTTCACATGACACAAGTCAGCCCTTTAAAAAAAATGGGAGAGTGTACCTAGCTCAAAATAGAACTGTCTGCAGACGGCAGAATTCTGCAATAAATGTGATTCTATCTCGCACTGAGCAGACACTGAAAGGAAGATGATCAGACAGGGAGAAAAGATGAATGCATTTCAAGAATATGTTATTCCCTCTATTGGCCTCTAGAGAATGCTGATGCTCCATCCTTTTATTACCTATTTTTTATCTCTATGTTTTTGTAAATCAGACAAGAAAGAGGAGAAGGAAGGAAAGGCAAGAACTGTTAAGTAGACAAAGAACAGAAAACCTCATCTGGACTGTTAAAGCTATGAAGAAAAGCAGAGGCAGCCTGACATGTAAGAGAAGCTACAAAACCGGTTGTCACATAACCACCAAAGACGATTTTAGCCAATCAGAGGGAGCCGGTGAAATGTGAGCTGACATGGGATCAATTGTAATAAAGCATTTGGCTTTTAAAAAAAAAGGTGATTTTTTTGCACCTGTTTTGTTTGTGTGGCTGAGATGAAGCTCGGTAGTCCGACTGGCCCGCGGTGACCTGCCACCTCCAGCAGATCTGCTGCCCTGCCCTGCCCTGCCCTCACTGCTGTTTTGCAGCGTGTGGGATGCTTGCATACATTTTTCATCATCACTGTGGTGCAGGTGTTTACCATCATTGCCAGGAAAATCAGCCGCAAACTAAGCCCACTTATCTTAAACACAAGAGGTGTCGTGAACAACACGAGTTTTATCTATTTTTTTTTATGTCATTTTGTGTCACCTTGGATTAAATCTGACGGTAAAACAAGCTGAAAAACGTGTAGAAACAAGCAGCGGCAAGGATCGTGACTGATGATAGTTTTTTTCACTGATGTCTATTTTGAGTCACTATTGAAGGGCTTATGGATGAAGGTGAAAAAGCCTGTGAAAAACAAGGCCAACCCGATGGAACTCACTGGGCTTTTCATGTCTGGTGTTGTTGCTCACATGAACGTCAACATATGTGTCTTGCAAAGATGTGTACATTTCAAACTTCAACATATTTAAATGCTTTTTCACATGACAATTCAACATATAGTAGTGTATAACGAAGCAGTGAAAGGAAAGGGACATATGGAGCAAGGATGTTCTTCCTGTAGCAGGCTGCTGGTCCAAACCCACACTCTAACTGTCTCAGTCATTGCGTCAGAGGGTCTGCTGGTGACGATGTATGGCAACCTCGCTTCACAGCAAAAAGAGAACTAAAAGTAAATACAATTTTCTTAAAACGAGTGTAATTGTTCTTGATTTGAGCAGGTAAATAAGATTATCTGCCAATGGAATAATGGAATTTTGCACTTAAAATAGGAACAACTCATCTCCATCCTCTTATTTCAAGTGCAGTATATCCAATTATGTTTTTTAGGGGTCAAAATAATCATTCCATTGGCAGATCATCTTATTTAGCTGCTCAAATCAAGGACAAATACTGTCATTTAAAGAAAATTGTACTTACTTTTAGTTCCCTTTTTGCAGTGTTTTGTGGCTACAAAATGTAGCTCACCACCATCGGCGTGTGAATGAATGGATGAATGACTGAATGTAGTGTAAAGCGCTTTAGCATCATTGAACTTGATAAAGCGCTATACAAGTAGAAGCCATTTAACATTTAAATGGCTGGAAAAAACATTTAACAAATACAAATCTCAAAGGCAACTTTAAAGGCTAATTGTAACTCTGTAGGAGCTGCAGAATTTGTTAGAGACAGATTTAGCTTTTATAGAACTGTGGCAAGGAAAAAAAGCTACTGTTGAAGCGAGACATGAGAACATGTAGCGGACACAGCAAATATGAGGAAAGAGGCGCTCTGGACAGATGAGATCACAACCGAACTCTTTGGCCTATATGCACAAGATTTGTATGACAGAACGTTAGCGTCCGCATATCGCTCTGAATGCCCCCACAGCGAAACATGGCTGTGCATCACATTTTGGGAGTGCTAGTCAGAGTTGATGGTAAGATGGTAAAAACAGGACAATCCTGGATGAAGACTAGAAACCTGGGCACAAGTTCATCCACAAGTTCACAAGTTCATCCATATGGATAAACAACAGCACCAAAGATACAGCCAGAAGATGGACGGGTTTAGAACAGAGCATATTCATGTGTTGAAATGACAAAATGATTCTTTCAAAAAAAGTAAAAAACAAAACAACTGGACTTATTTTCCGAAGTTTGAAGACGTTTCGCTTCCTATCCAGGGAGCTTTCTCAATTCAAAAAGTCTGGAGTAATGTGGAGCATCAAGCTTTATACTACTGCCCAACAAAGGCCTTGTAATGGCTTAGATAACATGCAAATTCAACAGAAACAGGTCCACCCCCTTAGTAATGGGAAGTCATTAAAGCCATTAAGCCAGCAGATTGAACCGAAACTGGTCCACTCCTCTGTAACGAGGAGTCGTTAGGGTTGTTATTGGCCTGGCTTGCAGGAATGATGTTTTGATCACCCGTATGAGGGTGAGAATTGAGGTGATGATTGGCTGGAATTCATCCTATAGCTGTGATATATTAAAGAATTATTTTTGCTCTTTAACAATGTATTATGGGAAAACCTGCTCAGTTATATAACTTGTTTGAGTTCAAGGGGTGGCTGCCCCCACTAACATCACCGTAAGAGGAACAGGGGGGTTTGGCTCAACAGATAAACCAGGAGCCAAAGTTTGGGTGAGACAAGAAAATGGTCCACCTAGACCACCTAGACCAGCTGAAATCATTTCACAAGGGAGTGATGCAACAGTGTCAGTACTCAGAGGAGGAAAAATGCGCGATGGCGGACGTCCCAAACCTTGGGAGGCACCACAGGGCTGGTGCAGGATTTAGGGCCATCATCCTCCGTGTCCTCGCTGCCATGGTCCTGCTGGCACACCTCTGTTGGGCAGAAGCACCAGGCCGGATCCTGAAAGAAGTGGTTCAGCCGTATCAACTGTGATGGGGAGACAGCATGCGTGACGGAATCCAGGAGGACTACACATGCTCTCGGTAGCATGTAAGAAGTAGTCTTCAAGGGATGTAACGTTAAAGTGGTTTCAAGGAGAGGTTTGTGCCAATACGAATCATCTACAGAACGAGCGTGTAAGAAGACACACACTCAATTTTCTCCTGCTGCACACACTTGTCAACAAATGGCACAATTGACGATAACAAATAAAGTTCCCTGGAAAGTTTTTTTTTTTTTTTTTTTCCCTCCTCTGCCAACATGCACTAGGACGAAACATGCATGGTGGGACACTTTGCTTGGTGGAACAGGTACTGTGTTAAGTGTTTCCAACACTTTTCACACTAAAGTAACAAGAACTATGTTATTAAACACTGAACAGCATGCATCAAGAGCTGTTCATCAGATTGGAATGTGGATGCCTACTGTTGTAACATCACAGGAAGAAACTGCAAAGATCTTCCTTAAAGAACTGAACTGGCAAATAAAGATGTGGAACACGACAGCGGAAGTGTTAACGAACATTTCTATAGCTTTGAACTGGACGGTATGTAACGTACAAATGATACACGCTCATATACAACAAGAACGGTTTAAGCGTGTGGTTATTATCGGAAATTTCCACGAATGGAGACAACTATGGAACATTAGTAGTAATAGTTGGTTACAACTAGAACCACAGAAGACCTATTGTAATGCTACTATGTGTGAAGGACATTGGATACAATATGATGTTACCGATAGTACTACTGTCTGTCATTATTATATATTGCCCGTAGTGACTGTACAGGGGTATTGGTTTTTGAAACTGGATGGTGATTGGTTTGATCCACAGACAAACTACACCTATGACCTTAATCTATGCGAGACTGCTGATAAAGGGGTGGTATGTATGCTACAACAAGGACATCTTAACCCATGTTTAACCAGAGACGAGGTGTTATGTGATTGGACTCATGAACCAGCTAGAGCAACAATAAAGAGTCATCCTCAATTACCTCAGGTGCCTTCCGTTGGGTGTTTATATGTATACATCTGGAGTTGGAATAACGTGACCTATCAATTAACCAATTTCACCATCTCCCTGGATCGGTTCAAATGCGCATTGAATCAGTCTACGGAACTAAATCGCTTAATTGAAACGCACAGGTCCAACATTTCCAGCTTAAAGGTGTCTACATTTATGGCCCAAGGACAGGTTTTGCATGCGGCTAAGTTAATGGAGCAATCATCTGCACATCATTGGTGGGACATTTTTAATGGAATGTCTGTTACTGCTCGAAACTTTGTAGTACCTCCCTTGCTTTTGCTCATTATTGTTATTATAATGTTAACCTTATGTAATCTATGCACATGTCTATATATTAGAAGGGTTAAGAAGCACTTAAATCAGAAATTGTATAAAACTGCTTTATTATGAAAGTCACCATGAAAATTAGGGATGGTTGGTATGGAGTAGAACATGCTACACTATTGATTGACACCACAGTTCCTACTGATACCTTTGAAGTAGATTACTTTGTTGAACAACGTTGGTACATCAGACGTGTGGTAATGGAAGAAAATAATAGAGTTGAGTTTCTTAATCAGGTAACTGTATTATGGGATACCTATACCTATTCCCTGTGGTCGACTAACATTGCACTTTTGGAAATGGGGGAACCGACAGTTTTTCCAAAATTAGGATTGTCAAAGACCAAGGGGTGGAGTGATATGTCAAAGAATTATTTTTGCTCTTTAACAATGTATTATGGGGAAACCTGCTCAATTATATAACTTGTTTGAGTTCACATAAACTAAGAGCAACATATATGCTCGTGCTCTGAGTTTTGCCTGTTATTATGTTTAACAACATGTGTTATTGTAATAAACTGGGAGCAACATCTCTCATTTCACACACAGATTCGCGCTCTGTATTCCTTATTTTGCTTATATTTGCTGTATTCTGAGTATTATTTTGCTTCACACACTGCTGACATGCTGGGAACGTTTTTTTTTTGGAAACATGTTTTGGAAACGGGACGAACAGATCAGCTGAGAGAGAGAACTGGCCACTCTCGCTCCCATCTGATACTTTGTTTATGGGTATAAAAAGGAGGGAACCGCCCTCAGTCGTTGAAGTCTGCCGTGGGTTTTGGACGCCCGGCCGCGTGGATTGTGCTCTTGCCGGACTTCCCAGTTCTGTGCCAGGGTAAGGGGTGGAACATCACGCTTGTCTGAAAGCAATGTTGCTTTAAGTGCTTGCTACTTTGCGTGTGTGAAGAGCTTGCTGTTTTGTGTTGCTGTATTCTGTGGGGAATAATAAATATGGGCACCATTATCCTAATAGAAACAGTGTTTGAGTCCTTTTGTGTCTTGCCGATCTCTTCCGAAACTGAATAAAATTTCATAAAACAAGCTGTATTATAGGTTTTTGAAAGTTGGAACCTAAGTCCTCCTCTGCTATTTAAGGTTGATTTTTCTCTCTTTACATAGATGGCTTCCTTCACACCCCTTTCAAATCATCTGTCTTCTTTGTCCAAAATGTGAACATTTTGGTCCTCAAAAGAGTGTCCTTTGTCCTTAAGATGTAGGTGGACAGCAGAGTCTTGTCCTGAGGAGGTAGCTCTCCTGTGTTGAGCAATGCGTCTGTGGAGAAGTTGTTTGGTTTCTCCAATTGCTGGCTTAATGACTTTAACGACTTCCCATTACTAAGGGGGTGGACCTGTTTCCGTTGAATTTGCATTTTATCTAAGCCATTACAAGGCCTTTGTTGGGCAGTAGTATAAAGCTTGATGCTCCACATTACTCCAGACTTTTTGAATTGAGAAAGCTCCCTGGATAGGAAGCGAAACGTCTTCAAACTTCGGAAAACTAGTCCACTTGTTTTGTTTTTCACTTTTTTTGGAATGACCATGACCTGGATGACTGAGAATCGTCACCAGCAAAATGACAAAATGAAAGTCCAGACCAAAAAAAATAATGGAGTTTTCCTTATTGTCCCCATCCAGTCTGGTTGAACTTGGACAACTTTGCAAAGAGGATTGGGCCAAAGTTGCAGTTTTAATGTGCTAAACTGGAAAAGACCTGACTCCCAAAGACCTGACGCTGTAAAAGCATCATAAGGTGGTTCTAAAAAGCATTTACCCAATGCTCTTTCACCTCGGTCTTTCTCATAAAATCCCAGTAAAGTAAACTGAAGGTCATGCTTGTAACATGACAAAATGCAAAACGGGTTCTTGAGATATCCATGCCTTTGCAAAGCACTGTATAGATCATATCATTGTTGTATACAGTAGAAAACAGACAGAAAAAAGCCTGTTCTTGTTTGTATCCTTCTGTGTGGGAAGGCTGATTCATTCTTGATTCGAAATCAACTCTATACAAACTCTTGCTCACTCTGCTTTCTTATACATGTTTTCAGACATAACATTTCTAAAAGGTTCTTGAGGGGGAGTGGAATTTTTCTCTGTTTTTGCTGGATATATGATTCAGATATATATTTTTTTTGTTAGAATATATATCTGGAAGAAAATGAAGAGTAGCAGTACACCTGCTGTTCACCTCTGTGAATCAGCAAGGCAAATTTTAGCAGCAGCGATCTGAGAGAGACCCTTTCTAAAAAAGCTGGTCCACAATGTTCCTAAGGGCTGAAGAATGGTAGTGATGAAAATGCAACACCCACCTAGCAATGGAAGAATGCATAATTGGATGTTTTCCTCTAAAAACACATTTTCAGAGAGAGCTTTTAGAGAAAAGCTCTAAAAGTGCAGATGGAGTAGAGTGGTGAGAAGAGAACCAAATGAGCAGGACCAACACCTCTTCCCCCCCCCCCCCCCTTAACACTGCTTCTGGTAAGAACTGTTTGGCTGTTTTAAGGCAGTGGATTATGCTTCTGCTTGATGAATAGTCTGCACAATGTCTGCTCCCAGACACATTCACAGATGAATCTTGTTGCGGTAAGATGGAAAGGTTAAGTAGAATGACTGGGTGACTGTGCAGGCGTTCTCATATCGCAAAAACTAATGAGTGGCAAAGCCCTAATTAAAATGTGTGAAATAAAATAGTGGAACACCTTAATTATCTTTTGGTAAATGGACCGTGAAAACAGTTTCAATCCCAAGAAAAGTTAAGGAAATAACAATGAAACGTTTCACTAAGAAGTCCTGTTTCTTACAACAAATAGTGGCAGAATGCACTTCACGGTAAAAGTTGCAATGTTTTTTGTTGCTTGATTATTTTCCCATCACAAACCTGGTGTAAAGGGCAATTTGGAGCATGAAGCAAATTTTTACGTGCAGAGGGTGGAGGACCGGATACTTCCAATGCATCTGAGATATTATTTAAAGAAAATCAATACATTTAAAGACATTTTGCCCCTTAAATTTGCTATTTTTTTGAGAAAAAAAATTCCCCCTGAAATTCTTTTAGGTTTTATCTACTGTGTTTAGTTCTATGTTACAGTACCAACTGTCCGACTAGGAAAAAAGACCTGGATGTGTTTGAAAACCATAGCTTGCCAATGTGGGTGGTAAGTAGTGACGCTGTGTTAAAACTAAGCCTTCAAAGTGTTTTTGTTTGCCAAATAACCCACTCTTGACAAACAATAAAAGCAAAAACAAGTAGGAAATAAATGTATGATGTGCAATGAATAAAAATTAAACAATAATTCAATGACTATGAGTAGCATTGAAGAGCATTATCAAAAATGAAGAAAAACGATGAAAATAATTTACTACGGCACACAACCAAAAACACACACACCCCTGAGGTCCCATTCTGCTAAAATCATTAAAATATTTAATTTACTGGTTTGTTAATACATTTTTCATGTTTTCATAAATATAATAATCTTGAACTTGAGTTATTGAAGTGTGAGTTAAAATTCACTTATTAGTCAACTGCAGTGTGAGGCCATGTTCCCCTAAAGTTCACAATGTAACATGTGGCAGCCAGCCACATTGAACTCCAATGGAATTGCATTCCATTTGCAGTCGGAATTGGGAAATCCCGGCTCCCGATCAGAAAAATCAACTGTAATGGTCGCTAAAGTCGGAGTCTACCCTTGGAAATTGTTCAAGGCCGATTGTCGGATCCAATATGGTTCCTCACATCAACAACATCAAGCTGTAATAAAACATGTTTTTTTGCTGCAACTCTGATCCGCAGAAATTAAAAGTTGTGTTTGCATGTGGCAAGTACAGCTTTAAAAGAAGTTTATAAGAGGCACTACAAAAAAACAACAGCTTTCCTGGCCGTCACCATGTTGGAATCCTAACCTTTTGTTTTTTGCTTATAATTAGGAATCCCAACAGCTCCGACTGTATTAACTGGAAAGCTTTTTACCCATTTTTACTGCATTCCCAACTCCTACTTTAATTTTCTTAGGCAAATGGAATGCCACACAAGGGCTGCTTGAGGACCTCCTATTTTCCAAATGGCAATTCCGACTTTAGGGGGTGTTCTTGCTGTATTTCCAACTGGGAACTTAGAAAAATTTGACATGGAGCTTAAGCGAAAATTCAGACTGAAGAAACTCTATTGCCTACCTCCATCAATCAGAGACTCATCCGCCTCCGACGCAAGCCAATCAGTTTTGAACTGCTCCTACTCGAAGCCAATCAGCATCCTGGGTTCATCTTAAAAGAACTCCACATCCTCGTCTCGGCCTTCTGCTCAGCGCGCAAGCAGTGGCTGCGCCGTGTCTGGTTTGGACTTTGATAACTAGATTCAACCCACCTGCATCCCCTTCTCCACCATCGTAGCAAGCTCCGCCTGGCTTTCCTATGGTGCTGCTTCAACCACGTCCCTATCAGAGTGTAATTCCTCCCGGACTCTTACGGAATTCCCCGTCACTCCTTAAATCGGTCTTGCAGAAGACCGCCATGTTGAGCCTGGTTCTGCCAGAGGTTTCTTCCCAAAGGGGAGTTTTTCCTCTCCACAGTCGCTTCATGCTTGCTCATCATGGATAGTTCATGCAACCCGTGTTTATCAAGTTGGACATCTAGCTCAAACAGATCATCCAATGGACTGAACAAACTTTGTTTATCTCCACTCCACCACCAGTTTCAGGCCTGGGGGGAAACATCCCTATTCTCATACGCCTGCTTATGCATATTGAAGTATAATTCAGCGTGAATTTTTTCCTGCCGAGGTCTGAGCGCCAAACTCTTAAAATATTGTATCAATAAATCCTTCTAATTGCCTTTTCTTTCTGTGTGAGTTTTTCAGATTGAATTCCAAGTATGAACTAAAAGCACAAAACTTGTTTGTTGTAAGAACTTTGGGATTTCCTAATGTTGTGGTCGGTGGCTAGGTAACATGCAGTTAATATGAACAGATAAATAACAGATTATTTTCTCCATTCTATGCATTTAAACAGCGGGGGATCATGTTGGAAATAAGCAGTTTGTTCCTTAACTACCTTTTTAAACATGCTCCAGCCATATTGAGTCTGAACTCTCAACATGGGAGATCCTAGTGCACATAGGGATCAGGACCAGCGTTGTCTTCTGATTCGGAACTCAGAAAACCCAACATCCAAGTCCAGAAAGAATGCACCATTATTAATTTTGTGTCTGTAAATTAACTGTCACTCTAGTCCTGAGGGATACATTACCTTTGTGGCAGATTGTCCTGACTGTTTTTCTGTTTCTGCTTGTAATTGAACCCATAGTTTTAAAAGCTGTGTGCTTGACACCACCTTTAAAATAGTAGTTCAATCTGAAAAAATCACACGGAAAGAAAAGACAATTAGAAGAATTTTATTGATACAGTTATTTTGAGACTTTGGCGCTCAGACCTCGGCAGGAAACATTAACGCTGAATTTTACTTTAATATGCATAAGCAGGTGTATGAGAACAGGTATGTTTCCCCCCAGGCCTGAAACTGGTGGTGGAGTGGCGATAGACGAAGTTGGTTCAGTCCATAGACGCTGGTTGGTGAGACTGCTTGAGCTGTATTGGTGAGATCCAGTAGATTGCATGAGCTGAAACTAGTGCTTCACTCAGGGACACGAAAAGATAGATGTCCAGCTTGAATAAACACAGGTTTGCGTGAACTTGTCCATGATGAGCAAGCATGAAGCGACTGTGGAGAGGAAAAACTCCCCTTTGGGAAGAAACCTCTGGCAGAACCAGGCTCAACATGGCGGTCTTCTGCCGGACCGATTGTGATGTGACAGGGAATTCCGTAAGAATCCGGGAGGAATTACACTCTGATAGGGACGAGGTTGAAGGAGCACCATGGAAAAATCCAGATGGAGCTTAGCTACGATGGTGGAGAAGGGGATGGAGGTGGGTTCAATCGGGGTCATCTGAGTCAAAATCTGACATAGCGCAACCACTGCTTGTGCTTTGGCTGGGTAGCACGCTGAGTTGTGGATTTGAAGACCTTTTAAGATGAACTCTGTATGCTGATTGGGCTTCGTGGAGGTGCGGTTCAAAGCTGATTGGCCTGTGTCGGAGGCGGATGAGCCTCTGATTGGATGAGGTTAAGTAATTCAGTTTCTTCAGTTGAACTCCCGCCTAGGCTTCATTTGTTTGGTCGCTGTACTTACAATCAAGTACAGTCACAAAAATCTGGCTTGCCATGTGAATGTTCAGAGAGAGTCCTGGATAAAACTTGTGGTCCGATACAGAGGATTAAATCTGCATCACACAAGATTCAGGCCTAAGTGGAAATGTGGGATATGTTTTCACCTTTACTCTCACCATAATATAACTTACCCCTGATGTCCCATTTGTTATATATACATATATATATATATATATACTCAAAATCTTTCTCTAGTAGTTATGTAAAAGCCAAATAGTGTTAGGATCTGCCCACTCTCCACTCACTGATAAACTTTACCAAGATTTGAATGACTTCTCTGCCACTTTCTTCCATCAGATCTGAAATTTACATTAAAAAGAACAAATGTAAATTTATCTAATCCTGTCTCCTGCCTTATCATTTCTTTTTAAATCAACATAACCTTTTCCATCTTTGCATCTTGTTTATTTCCTTGTAACACTTTTTCCAGAAACCCAGGCCATTACTGTCACAGTCTCTGTTCCGGCTTGGGTCATTCCCCTGAGTGATGAAGCTGATGACACTAAACTAAGCATCCTCTCGTTTTACTGTGCGTTGTAACAGCACCGTATCTCCACTGTCCTTGTGGATGATGTCAGGATACCCCCTTAAGGAGGGCAAAAAGTTATTTCTTTTTCTCTCTCTGTCCATTAGATTGACACCAGAGAACAGAAAATTATTTTGAAATTGACAGTTTACTTAGCATAGGAAAAAAATGGAAAACAAAAAATGTAAAGATGGGCACTTCATTTCTTACAACTGTATAACAGCATTATGTCCAGTGGGTCATCATATACCTTAATTAATTAAACGTGATAGTAGACTTAATTTCAAAAATGGTTTTCTGACTGTTTCTGACCAGGTTTAACTAATAACTGCAACATCTTTTTCTAAGATGCAGTAAATGAGTGATTAGTTTAGGAAAAACCCTAATTGTTGTGCTATGTACAGCCAATTGAATTTTCTCTATTCTGTGCAGTAAAAAGTCGCTATTCAAGAAAGCAGAGGCACCTCTGTGTATGTGGGTTAGCTGTTGATTTTTGTGTTTGAGCGATCAGTGTGGCGCATCTTAAGCTCCAACACATTGTTTATCACGTCTGCCAGAGCATAAAATCTGCCTTTGTGTATTTATGCAGTCAAAGGTCTATGATGTGTATAATATGTTCATAATTGAAGATTGATTAATTAGATGTTTACCGTTTGAATGCGAAACAATTTCATTGCAGACCCATTGTGGATATTGGTCACTTTTATACAATTTTTATGTTTTTATTTTAGATGAGTCAAAATAAGAAGACATTTGCATGCAAATTATCCTGTAACCTCTGATTTTATAAATAATGCATGGTGTTATTTATAAATCCTCTTTAATTATCATGGTGACAAAGTGAAGCTTTGAGTTTGTTCCTGCATGGCAATGAAGTGTAGGATGAGGCTAAATGATGGTGCTGCATGCACAACAAGTGCTATTGTGGGGAGATTTTCAGCAGATTGGTTGCTGGTCCTTCGGGGCTGTCTTCCAATCTATAGAGCAATTCACAACAGAGTTCATCATTACTCCACAAACATCCATTTGATCTCGTTATACACAATGATACAGGACAATTGATGCCTTTCTGGACTGTATAATGTTAAATGGCAGTTCTACTTTATTACAGCTCAGACATTTAATATTTTAATAAAATGTTTTAGCACTTTTCAACACAGCAATAAACACATTATAGGTGAACTGGAAAAAAATTCCAATTTGCTTTCTTTCTTTTGCAAATTCTCTTGACCCTCTTGGGTAGTTCTGGGGCATGTTGAGGCAAAATGGAACTGTAGTTCCATTTAATTCAGTTGAGTTTGTCTTTATTGCAGAAATTCTCAACCAACATCATTTGATTGTGTGTTACAAGATTTAATTTATAAAGATAGATTTATAACCAAATCCGTCCAATTGTACGAACAGATTCAAATTCATATACAGACATTCCAGTTTGATTCTAGCTATAATTCAATGCAGTCTTGCCAGTTCATAATGCCAACTTCTAAAAGGAATCCCATTTGATTGTTTTGAACTTTTGACTGTAGAAATCCCTCCCATTGTGTGCGTACAAAACGAAATTTGTATGCACCCTGTGCATACAAAATGACAAATAAAGTTGTCTAAGTCTAAGTCTAAGTCATTGACTTATTTTTACTGTGGAAAAGAAAAAAAATTATTTTTAACAGTAAGAGAAGTCCAGCAGAACTGCGAATGACCATATGCTAAAACTGTGGGGTTGAAAATCCTTTCTAAAGGTTCTGGGTCAGCTAGTAAAACCTAAAGCAGACCCAGTGCAACAAACTTCATAAAAGATGCGGCATGGAAGCTTCTTAAACACAAACCATCAGTCACCCCATGGAAGAATCTTATTTTACCCGTATCTCTATCTCTTGGTGATAGATAAGCGTTAGAACAAAGATGGAGTGATAAATTCAGTGCTTTACTTCTTGGTTTGCTCTTTTTTTTCCCCTCAGACTGCAAAAGTGGCTGCAGTACTGCAGACAAGGCCCCAGTCCATTTATCTCCCACTCAATCCTATGTGAAAGAGGACGACGTACTTGAACTAATCTGCTTGGGCCAAAGATTAATCCCAACTTGGAGGGCGCAATCCACCATTTTCCAGCTAAGAACCATGGCCTCAGACTAACAGGAACTGACTCTCATCTTGGCCACCTGAGTGGCAAGAATTACAGGCTCATGGATGCCCTTAATATGACCTGTATGATTAAAGGTTTAAGTTGAACATCTTCTAAATAGGGTTATCTGCCAGATGTTTCCAGTTATTCCCAACAACTTGTTTGGCTTTAACATTTCTATCTGCCAGCGTGTCTGCCACCAGAAACAATGTACTACTAAATAGTGATCAGTTGGCAGCATTGCTCCTTTACCCAAGAATCCATGAATAATGTTGAAGGTTTAATGGTATAGTTACAAAATAAATCTTTGAGTTTGATTTTTTTTCTTTGCACAGCATGGCCTGGTGTCAAGTACACGTATGAGCACAATGGGTAGGGCATGCCCCCAAACATGTAACGTCATTATTTTCCATGTGGGCATTGATGTCCCCCAGGATTAACAAAACAATCCCAAATGGCACCCTTTCGACTCCAAAGTGGCTAGGTCATGTAAACTGATGTTTAGGATATACAGTAGGCTTTGTAGAAATCCACACCTTCCCTGTAACTCAAAGCTGCAAAAATGAGACACTTTTCCCTTGGGAGTTCCAATATCAAGGTGCTCAGGCAGGAACAACTACAATTCATCTATCCATTTTCCGACACGCTTATCCCTGCTGGGGTCATGAGGGGTGCTGGTGCCTATCTCCAGCTGTCAATGGGCAAGAGGCCGGGTACACCCTGGACAGGTCGCCAGTCTGTCATAGGGCAACACAGAGACAGACAGGACAAACAACCATTCATGCACACACTCACCCTTTGGAGACTTTAGAGAGACCAATTAACCTAACAGTCATGTTTTTGGACTATGGGAGGAAGCTGGAGTACCCGGAGAGAACCCACACATGCACAGGGAGAACATGCAAGCTCCATGCAGAAAGACCCAGGGTGGACTCGAACCCAGGACCTTCTTGCTACAAGGCCACTGCGACACTGTGCAGCCCCTGTGCATACAATTATTAAATTAAAATGTATATAATAGCTTAAACCATGCCAATGACCTGATTTCAATGGCCTCCCTAACATTTTAGGACAATCCAAAATACTACAACATAAAAGCAAAGTATTGCTTGAATGTTATTTGGGAGAGTGGTGGCCTACTGGTGAGTGCAGGGCACATGTGTACCAGAAAGCCTGCACATTCCTTGGTTCGAATCCCACAGCCTGCCAGTCTGGGTCACAGAGCGAGACCCTTAGCCCCACAATGCTCCTGGGTGTCACACAGTGGCAGCTCAATGCTCCCCAAGGGATGGGTTAAATGCTGAGAATACAGTTCATTGGAATGTACACAGCGTTGCAATGTCAAATAAAGAGGGTTATGGAACATAGAACATATCTAAATTGTTTATTAATTCCTAATTTGATTAGATTGCTTAACTGCTGTGCAACAGATCCTTACTGTGGGAAAGAATCTGGGTAGAAACCTAAACATATTGGTTTGTTAGGTGGCCGTTCTTCTTTTACTCTTGCTGCTTTGCATGCAGTACTGAATATGTATGGAAAACAGGAGGAGATGGTATTGGATAACAACTAACAATATAGATTTAGAGCAGCAAACATCTATTAGTTCTAAAAAGCATGAAGAAGAATGCTGTAAACCTTTCAGTAACTTGATATTAGTTGAAAGAGCTGGTTGAGAATGTTAGCTTGTATACAGTACAGTACTTAGAAACCTCTCCGAAACCAAGTTTTGAATATGTGTATATATAAATATATATATATTCTTGTATATAACATGTGTGAGCCTGCACCCTTTTTAAGTTGTATTTAATTTTTTTTTTCAACACCTTTTCCACCTTTTATGTGAAGTAAGGAGAAAATGGAGATGACCTTAAGAATTAACTCATTTTGTAATTAATCAAATTAATTACAAAACCGGTGTTTCTCCAAAACCGGTGGAAGCAAAAGAAAGATCTGAAGGAGCCGAAAAGCAACACTAAATAATTTCCAGGCATTTTTCTGGGAAGTACTGGTTGTGGCCTGAATCTGAAAACAATCATAGTATATCCCTTGCATGTCTGCACTAAGAAGTAGGATTGACGGCAGATACTTTCTTTTTTTCAAAGAAATCACTCATCCTGCCTGGAATCATCTAAGAACTTGTGGGAGGGTGTGTTATTGTCTGATAAATTCCAAGTTACATTTTTGGTCCACAATGCTAAAAGCTATGTTTGGCACAGAAACTGCACTGTAAATCAACAAAAGAACACCATACAATGATATATGGTGGTAACAGCATAATCGTCTTGGGTTGCTTTTTTTGCAAATGGAGCTAGGATCTTTTTTCAAAGTGAAGGAAACTATGAACAGTTCAACATTCCAGTCATTTTTGACCCAAAACCTTCAGGTGTCTGCTAGAATGCAGCAGATGAAAATATATTTTTTTCATACATCTAAAGCAGCAAAATGATGGCTTGAAATGAAAAACAATGGAGTTTTGAAATAGCACAGCCAGCGTTCAGAACTGAATGTCACTGAAAATCTGTGGGATCCCCTAAATAATGCTGTGCAAAGTGATTTCCTCACAATCGGGAAGATTTTGTGAGAATTGATGGCATACTGACCATCAAATGGGGCTTCAACAAAAGATTAAGCATTGTGCAACTATGTCTTTCTTTTACTTTCCCACCTCATAAATATATCTTTTTTCATTTGAATTTTTCAAGACATGTTACAATAAGGTGACATAAAAACATTTGAAATTGCTTTCCTTTGTAAAAAAACAAACAAAAGAAAACCCTACATTTTGCCAGGAGTGTGTAAACCTTTGGCAGCCAATGTCTATGTAATGTATATTTCAACAAAGGATTCAAGAAAAAATAAGTCAAATACTCTTTTGTGGCTACAGTCTCCAAGGATGGCTGATTCTATTTATGTCTTCGTTTTTAGAAAGCATGCTGGGTCTGAAGCCAAGTTAGTTTCTCTGTGGACTTCACTGCAGTATCTGAAATATTCCACACTATTTTCTTTCAGTCACACAATACACCGCTTGTGGATTCAGATAATGCTTTGTTGTAAACAAGCAAACCCTTTCTTTTTAGTTTCAAGTGCTTGGTTTGTATCACTATGACTATATAAAAATCATAGTTATGGTTGTTTTTTTTTTTCACCTCAATTTGGCTCGTAAGTGCCAGAATATTGTGCAATTCAATTTTATACGTCTGGGCGATACTGTTAGTTGGGTCCTGTCAATCTGAGCAAAGCTTACTAATTGCTATAGCAATCAGAATGACATGCTCGGCAGAGTTAGGTTATTATGCCTTCTACATCAAATCGTACGTGTAATGACGTACACTCGTGTGAATGAGCTTGGCCTCACTCTGAGGAATAAAAATGAAACCGATTGACCTGTGTGGAACAGAGCTGCTCTAAAACACGGCATGTGCATTTGAGGAGGATAAAAGAGAGAATTTCTATCAAGCTCGACCAGCAAGTGAAATCAGAAGTCCCATACGTGATCCACATTCATGGCGATCTCTACATGACTCAAAGGAGCAAATTCAAAGGACTATTAAATACAGCAGGGCTTTGAGTCACGAGCTTGACCTTTTCAATGTGTTTAATGAGACGACGGCAAACAAAAAGAAAAAGGTTTTTAAAAAAAATCAGTAATCCGTCACAGATGTAAAACACTTTGATGCTTAGACAGATATGGACTCTTTGAACAGAACAAGGACATGGAGGTTATTCTCAGTATAGTCTAACTATACCATATGTGCAGTAAAACCCAGGTTCAGCTGCGACCTGTGGTCCTTTGCTGCATGTCTCTCTCCCTCTCTCGTACCCCCTTTCCTGTCAGCCCACTATACAAAAAAACGTAAAAACCTCAAAAAAAAGAAGAAGAACAAAGAGTGAAATAAACAGCCTTAAACATAGACAAGAGGGTTGAAGAAAAGCAACCTAACATAATGATACTGTCATCGCCATGTTTCACAATAGGGGTGCTCTGTTTACGGCGTTAGTTTTCTGCCACATGTAGCCTTTCATATGTAGGCCAAAAAGCTTTTTCTAAACTGATCAGAGCACCGTCTTCCTGAGATTAGCTGCATCCCTAATTTAACTTATAGCAAACTTTAAACCGGGCTTATATTTAGGCATGTGTAAAAACTTGCCACTCTTTCATAAAGGTCAGATTTTTTGGGAGGGTGTGGTGGGCTAATAGTTGCTTGTCAATTGATCTTCTCATCCAAGCTTCTTTCTTTAATTATGTCCTTGGCCAGCCTGTCAGTTTAGGTGGACAGTGATGTCCTGGTTTCCTTATGCTGGTACACAACTACCTTCAAACTAATTATTAAGAAAGCTTACATTGCCTTGCCATCTGCTACAGTAGACCATCTGTGTAACACTGCTCTTCTTGCAGTCTAAGTTCACATAGCTACATACCTATGACACGCTATTTAGTCAGCACGGGACCAGCTTGTTGTTTTCTGTGGTACAGGGATACAATTTAACACATCATTTGGCCCAACCAAATAATATGGTGTTAATGAGTCAGGCTGTGAGGCCTGTCTAAATATACTAGAGATGAACAAACACTTGCTTGAGTGAGCAAATTAAAAATCATACTAAATATCTTGCGAGTCAGGTAAAGCCACCCTGAGCTTACTGCTGATTACAATTTCAAGAAGTTCTGTACCTTTCAAGCATTAGAAGGTAAAATAGGAAGTAGTTGCTGGAAAAAAATAAACCCTGTTACATTTTATTGTAAATCCTGGAACATCTAAGAGTAACAGATTGCTTGACTTCTTGTTCAGATGATCAACTGAATTAGACAGCGCCCATCCCATTCAAACTGCTAAAGCAAGAAAATGACGATGAACCCAAACCAGTAGAACGATTCCATGATTGAATTCATGTGCTTGATGTTTTCTTTTCCCATGAAAAAAAGTGTCAAAATTTTGGGGGGCATTTCTACAGAATCTTTTAATGACATTAGAGCTATTGCTTCTCTGGTTTTAACTCTGTCAAAATTAGAAGCAGTGTTAATTATCAGCGATTTGTTTGTTGTAAGTTTTTACGTGTAATGTAATTTTACCCACTAAACAAAACAGGACATTGTAAACCATTTTTTCCACCTGTGCCCCAAAACATGTGCAATGCTGATAAGCAATCATCAGCATATTATAATTTTTCTTTGTGTGATGGAATTCTGAAAAGCATTTTAGGTTAGAATTTTAATAAAGCACATACCAAATGAATATATAATAAAGGCAAGGCAATAACAGAGGTTAATACAGTATATCCTCCCTTTTGGTGAGTTGCAGGCTCTGGCTCATAATCTCCAGGAGTCAGAATACTGTTGTTATTTGGAACATGAATCCTCTTGCATCATGATTTCTAGGACGTTATCTAAAGCTGGAGACATGCTACCTGACTTTCACAGTTTTTACAGATGTTGAACACTTGGAGTACCCACTAACAGACTGGTTTCAGCACAAATGTGCGTGTCGGCTGGAAAACTGGGGATCACACACTGAACAACAGCCCCTGATGAGCGTTCACAGACAACATGCCTTGGCAAACCAAGTGACTACATTAAGCGCTTGGGAAACCGTAGCAGCTGACTGCAGTAATGCAACAACATTTTGTTTCACAGCTTCCATTGAAACTCTATGAACAAGAAAAAGAAGAATAAATGGAGAAAGATAAAGTAATGGATGACAAGTGACTTGTTACACAGCAATGCAACTGTAGTCGTAAGATGTAAAGCCCATAATTAGAAACAAATTCACAAAACAGTCAAACAGTTAGGGCTTTAAAAGTATATTCCTGTATGGGTTAATGTCTCCTGTCAACAACATCCCCTGAAGGTGGTTTATGAAGTGGGTGAGAGGCAGCACAGAGTCCAAACGTAACCCTGGAGGAGCTGCAGAGCTCCACAGATGAGACTGGAGGACATGTCCATAAGACCAAAAAAAAGCCTCCATAGATCTGGGGTGGCCAGAACAAAAGCCATTACTTAGTGTTGAGAATAAGAAGGCATGTTTTCAGATGTCAAAAGGCATGTGGGCGACTCTCCAGATATATAAAGGATGGTGATCTAAGATTGAAACATTTGGCCACCAAGGTAAAAAAAATGTCATCCCATCGCCCCAAGAACACTGTCCCCACAGTAAAACATAGTGGTGAGACCATCATGCTGTGGGGATGTTTTTCAGCAGCAGGAACTGGGAAACTGGTCTGAGTCACGGGAAAGCTGGATGATGCTAAACAAAAGGGATATTACCTTCCAGCAGGGCAATGACCTGAAGCATACTGCTGAAGCAACACGAGAGTGGTTTAAGGAGAAACATTTAGATGTTTTGGAGTGGCCTAATCAAATAAATCAATCCAATAGAGAATAAGTAGTTAGATTTGAAGATCGCTGTTCAAAGGTAAAAAGCATCTAACAGGAAGGAGCTGGAGCAGTTTAGCCTTGAGGGATGGACACAAATCCCAGTGGCAAGATGTGGTAGCTCATAGATTTATCCTATCTCATACTTATCCATAGCAGTTATTTTTTGTTTTCTTTACAATGGAAGAATTATGCAGGTGTGAGTGTGTATGTGATTGTTGTCTGTCCTGTCTTTCTATTTGTTACCCTTTGATGGACTGGCAACCTGTCCAAGGTGTACTCTACCTCTCACCTAATGACCACCACCTGTGAGGTATTCACATGCACAATTTTGAATCCACACGCTTTTTCAAAAATAAATAAATGAAAAACTCAGGTGTGTACAAAAGTAATAGTACAAGTTTTTGGAAATTAAACCACCTCAGTGTTTCTTGTGAGGGTACGTCTGGCTTATGAAAGGGTGTTCAGTTCAATGAGGTGTAGATATTATTACCATACCCAGGGTATAAAGGTAAGCATTTAACCTTGACAACCAGTTGTCACCCTTTGTCACTTTTGTTTTAAAGTCAGAAAACCAATACTTCTTGAGTAACCCTACTTTGTTGATAGAGTTGACTAATCAAGACCATTCATTGGGCATGAGCACTAAAAAAACTTAGATTGTTTGTATGTCAGCATCTTGGCTGCCTACTAAAAAACAAAACAATCACAAAGTGATAGACAAGAGACAAATGATTTGTAAGCCCTGAAACAAGACCACACTGGTTAAGTTAGCCTCTAATGATGCCAATGGCTCACCTGTTTTGGAGCTGTTTAGTCGTACTGAAATAAATACTTCACAGGTTTTTATCATCATATAATCAAGGAAAAATAAAGTATTCTTAGATAGATCAAACTTGAAGTGGAAAATTCTGCGTTGAAGAGAGATTCTTTTAAACACAGTGTGAGATTTATGAAACCTTTATTCTATTTGTCAAAACACATAGACACAGAGGCTTTTATACGATAAGGTTCCAGGAGGTTCAATCTATGTATTTTTGTACATCTCCTGTGCCATAAGTACCAAATTGCTCAATTTAACACAATATTGTTGAAATGATCCTTTCCTAGTTCTAAAAGATTTAACTCTTTAAATCTTTGCGCTAATGTAGTAGTTGAAATGCATCCATTTTGGGAACAGCTGAAAGGATGTTCTGAAAGAAGATAATTGAAGGTACGGGTTGACTGGTCTCTAATGTACTGATACCTACTTTTCCCACTGCATAGAGTATGTTTGGTATGCTATAGCATTTTACAGTAGGCATTTGAAGAAACGACACAGCTAACACTAACTAAATGGTAGGAGAACATCAGGCATTGGTTTTTACTTCTTCTGCTCTAACAGGGCTTTTTCACCCAAAGTTTGTTCTAAGATCTTGGGGAAAAAAAGCCCTTCATTTGATTGTTTTCTGAATGACCTGTGTCCAGTGGACGAAACTCAATTTGTTTTAGTTGACTTTATTCCTTGTGGTTGGGAAATCAGAGAACATCTTTATCACAGACTCAGAGCATCATCGGTATGAATAAAGAGTCTATAAACAGATTTCCAAAATTGTGTATTTTTTAAGGATACGTTAAAGAGCCCGATCATGCCGAAGAACATTACTTGTTTGCCTTGCTGTCAGAATCCTGACAATGACAGGGCTGAGAGTGTGAGAACAAGCAAAATGACCTGCTTTAGGCTCCCAATTAAAGGCCCATCTGTTTGTTTCTGTGACCAAAGAGTGCTCTGCTTTTTTATCCTTTTTTATGCAAGTCTGCCTCATTATCCTTAATTGCTTCACATGGCATTAGTGTTTCTTGTGGATATAGCATCGTACAAAACAGTCAAAAGCTGGGTGAACTAGAGCTTTTTCAGGTACAGACACTTCCATATGCACCTTCATCCTTCTCAAAAGAGATTACTGAGGAGAGGTGGAGAAAATAAGTGTCTTGTCTCTCTTCCAACTTCTTTCCGGGCAAACAATCAATGATAGCCAAACAACAATTGAGTTACACTCATTTAGTGTTTTCCGGCTCGGCCTTGATGCTGTCTACTTCCCGATGAGACTCGACGGGACATGGGGCAGAATTAAATTAAGACAAAGGGGGAGAATGGTACCTGACAGTGTTGGTTATTCAATAATCTGCCTTTCATTCACTTGCTCCTTTCCCTCTCATTTCCTCTTGAACTCGCTCACATTTAGCATTAAATGACTTGCTATATAGAGACAAGGTGAGGGAAGATGCATCGGGAACACAATGTGTTCAATCCATGCGGCATAACTGCTGCTTTCTCAAATTGTTTTCATCTGTTTGCTTTTGTTTCCTGTAAATAGTTTTGACTTGCTAAAATGTTAAAATCTCTAAAGTACTGCATTGGTATTTCACAATACACTTGATTAGTATTGCTTCTGCTTGCTGTTTGTGCTATTGTCAATAAACCTTCGTCTCACCAATTTAATTGGATGAAGTAATTCTGTAACTTTTTTCAAACTCCTCAGTATTGAAAATTGGGGGTTCAATAGAATCTACTGAAATGCTATTTGCTTTAGTTGTTTCTGGAAATAATCTAACTGGAATTTTAGTCGCTTGGCACATCTTGTAAGTCAAAAGAGCCTCAACACAGACAAAACTTGAATATGAATATACATTGTTCTTAAGTAATAGCAGTATTATTTCTTAATATCAGATTAATGATATGCATAAGTAAAGGAATAGACAAACAGCTATAAAGAGGTGCAGACAGAAGGATGCAGAGATGGATGAGTGGAATGAAGGGTTTAAAAAAAAAGCTGTGATTGCAACAGCATACTATAGAAAATTCTGATAATAATCTTAGCAAGATCCTCAAATTCAATTTGTTTCAATAATTCTACTTATTTAGAGGTGGGGAATCTTTATATCAAATTCCTTACATTTCCAGACTGTTCTAGAATGATTAGGAACATTGGATCTCAGAAAACAATTTGCTATTTTCCCTATATATGGACCTGCAAAAAACTTTAAAATGCACGTTGTAATGTTCTGTTCTGGTTCATGATGTTGTAGTTTTGGTTAAGTTAACTTTCCTGCCTTAGGGTTTATTTCTGTTTCTAGTATTGTATTGGATTCATGTTTAGCCTTAATTGTTTTAGTTATCTGGTCTTTTTTATTAGATTTGATTAAAGCTTGTGTTCTGTTCAAGTCTTAGCCTTGTTTTCTATCTTGGGTTTTCTCTTTATGGCTATTTTTGCTCGGTAGTTGGTCATCTTAGTTTCTGTCCCATCAGCCTCTCTGTCACTTCCCCTTCCTTGATCACTCTCACCTGTTCCTAGTTAATTAGAAGTCACTTGGTTTCACCTGTCCATCTGTCTATTTAAACCCTCCTCAGTTTTCTGTTTGTTGCTGGAATTTCTCACACACGTCATTGGTAAGAGCTAGTGATGTTACGTGATGTGCCGAGGCTTCGAGGCGTGTGTCGAGTAATGGAGGGGGCGTTTCCGTAAAGCGCGTATCGAGGCTTGCTTCATTTAGGGGAGGAGCCGAAAACGATGACGTCCGAAGCCTCGCTGCCCGGCTGTACCACGTGACTGCTTCGGGAAGTGGTTCAGATTTCGGCGCGGGGTTTGACAGCTTTAGAAACCCCACAGCAGTGTTTCCCGCAGCACTATGTTGGCGAGGCGGCCGCCTCGCCAAACTCACGCTACCGCCTCGCCAACATCCAAAAAAATAAAAAAAAATAACTCTTGCATGTTTATTTGACGTTAACACGCGGTTTTTTGTTCTTGCTTTCTCGCGTACATATAGGGAATGGCAGGGAAAAAACAGGCAAAAATACATGGATACTTTGAAGCGAGAAACAACTTCACCGACGCCCCCCCCCACCCCCCCTCCGCCAGTAACCGTGCGGAAGAATGGCGCATTACTATATTACAAACACACTATCACAATTTTTGCATGCTGATGTTTGCTTGTTGTGCAAATAAAGATAGGTAACAGACACTGTATTTATTCCCTTTTAACCAGCCACCAGAAAACAAGAGCTGGATGAAGCTCCAGTCTCCATGATAGTGAAGGATACCCAGCCTTTCACTATTGTGGATGACGTTGGATTCAGGACAGGCTGGAGAACCCCCTGGAGTACTGGGCTAATCATCGGTCACTGTACCCCAATCTGTGCAAACTTGCACTTATTTATTTATGCACCCCGGCATCATCTGTGCCTTGTGAGCGTGTCTTTTCAAAGGCTGGAGAAGTAGTGTCAAAAAAGAGAAATCGTTTGAAACCAAAAACTGTGGAGAAATTGTTGTTTCTTAATAAAAATGCATGAAATCGTCCAAGTTACACAAGCATTAGCCTATTCACTACCCCCTCCCTAGTTCCATAAGCACTTTCACTGTCCTCTGCCTGATTAAGCCCATGCCATTTTTCTAGAGTCACGGAAAAACATTATTACACACCATGCCATATCACATGACACTACTATTTTGGGAATAATTACACACAGAGAATACATTCAAGCAATATTTTATTATACACATATGTGTATACATAATTTATGTAGACAAATGATTTTGTCCTACACCTTTTGTGAAGTCATTCCCAAGAGCCATAATAGACAAAAAATCAATGCATCACAGGTGTTAAGATACAGCTGGCTGTGATTATACACCTCGCCAGTTGGTGGTGTCATGTGCACATGAAGCGTCAAGAAATGAACCCTTTCTCGAACCAGTTGGCTCAAGTGGTTCAATGCCTCATGAAGCTTCATCTCGCCATCACTAGTAAGAGCCCTTCAGCTTTTGTATGTATTCTGAGTACCTGACCAGTTCCTCTGTTTTTTGAGTCTGTCCCAGTTTTTGTTGTCACCTGGATGTTTGCTCTGTGCACCTTTTTGGATTGTTTTTTGTTTGCCTTCCTGACCCATCATCTCCTTAATAAATCCCATCAAGTATTATTTTAGTGTCTGGCTGAATACCGGGTTCATCTCCTCACCTCACCATTTTTTTGGGGGGAAATTAAATAATTTCAGGCTAATTTTATTCCAAACTTCCAAATAAGTAAATAGAAAACCAGCTCCTCTAAACAGCTGAATTGTATTTTTCATTCATAGCATTGCTTTATCAGCCTACATGTGATTTGTTTGTCAGTTTTCATTTGGATGTGGTTGTGGGTAGCAGTGGTTGTTGTCTGAATATAGAGAACGTAAGGTCCTTCCAAAGTCATGAAGATAAGTATGAATGTAATTGAAATGTATTAGTCTGTGTGTGTATTTCGTGTTCAAATTTGTGTGGAGTGTAAACACACAGTTTATCCTCTTGTGTGTGTATTGGGTACTGTGACCAGCTCCTTCTTGTTCGCTGCAGTCTGTTGAGGTAATGAAGATCAATGAGAGGAAAGGTGGAGGCCGGTCGAGATCCAGGTACTGTCTCCCTGTTTCAGGCCAAAGCTCTATCGATCTGGCTGTTCTCCACTCTGCCAACATCTGATAAAGGGCTTGTACGCTGGCACACACATAAAATGCACACGCTCACACAGAGAATTACTCATGTGCACAAGCGAATAAAAACACCAGGTTGCGAGACTTACACCCTAATTCTGTAGAAGGAGTTCAACCTCCATCACATTTTTACAGTTTACTGCACTGTCTGAAGCACCTCAAGGAAAATGTAGAGCTCACATTTCATCATTGTCAAATAATGCCAGCTAACTATAGCTATTTTTCTCACTGCAAATTGCCTTGTGGTGGTGCTGCCTTCAAGAACACTTTGCAACCCCTCGATGTCAGAACAATGAAACAGAAATATTTCTTGTATATAAGACAAGTTTGTTGCCAGTAACAAATGAGGTTATCTTGCATTTATAGTAGCTAATTTTCTGTGACTGCAATAATACTCGAACTGTGTCTGGTACATGTACCAGACACAGGAATTTCAATTCTTACATGTCCTCAAAGGACATATATAGACAATTTTGTTAATCAAGTGAAATACACTATGCACAAACAATAGCTAGCTGTGTGTATAGAAAGCCAAAATATCCATACTTTCAGAGTCCTCATAGAAAGGTTGTTTAGCTTAATGAAACAAAAGGTACTTTATGTCTGTGGGGATTTTAACATTGATTTGCTAAACCCCAAAAACATAAAAACACAGATGCAGTTATTAAAATGTTATATAGAATAAGCATTGGGTGTTGCTTGTACAATCATGGATATTGCATATTTTCTCACATTGGTGCGCAAATCAGTTGCTGTATTTCTTCCATTTGTTGGAATATTGAATTTATTACCTGTTTATCATTAGTCTGATAAGCTCATTCTGTGTTGCTTTAGAACTTAACTTTAGATCATCTTGTGTTCATTACTGACGTACTCTTTTTGCCACTTTTACACCCAAGTTTCCCCAAGAGATGTATTGTTTGATCTCATCTTATTTTCCCAACAATTGCAGAACTAAGTAGAATTACATCTGATGCTTCATCCCTGATTGATAATGTTAACACATAATATTTTCATAGTCCAGGCCGAGGTGCAGGCTGGGGTTTTCTTCTCTCTTCCTCTGCAGGGTTGGACGGGCAGGTGCTCCTCGTCTGAGTTGATTGCCACCCTTCTTAAAGAGCTGGAGCCAGGAGGTGGGCGTCAGTTCGTTAACGCTCATGCGTTGGTACAGACCAAAGCCTTGTTCCTAGCCTTGATTCCTCGTGCAAACCCAAGCCTAATCCTGTCTCTATTCCTTCCTCCTAGAAAACCTGGATCCAAGCTCAAGACCACATCTCTGCTGTTCATGCTACTTGAAGACATCACTGAGACTTTCCGAGTTCATGTTCTGGATATAAACGTCAAGTCTCAGACCTACACACTACGTAAGCCCTCCAACCTGAGTTCGCCTGCCTGTCCACCCTCAGACCACCACCTCTGGAGAAAACCTACCGGCTCTGCACCTACCACCAACTGCACTGGACATCACCCTCCCAAACTCAAACCTCACTGTCAGCCCACCCACGAACCCAGAGACCCAGCCAGCAGACATCACCTCTCATTTATTATTTTGTCAATAAAACCCTTAAACCGTTTTCTGCCTCCGTATTTGTGCTCATTCCAGAGTCAATTAATTAAAACATGACAAATATTTGAAGGAGTACAATAATATACAAGAGAATAAGATCTGAAGCAACCAGAATTCCTTTGAAAGATGAACTATCAGAATACAACAGAACCAGTATATGTGAAGAAACTAAAATTGATAGACCTCATGGTATGTTCTTAGACGCACATTAAATAACTAATATAAGAACTGCCCAATCAGGCAGTGTGTTTATAAAAATAAATATTTAGTCATGGGCTTTTAAGGGACTACAGAATGCATGTGAAAATGTTAATATTTTATGCAGGCAATTTGTAAAAGTTAAAACAAAAGACATAGAGAAAAGACAAAAGAAATACAAAATTATAGTAATAAGTATTATAAAGGTGGCAGAAGGGATTTCTTTTTAACCAAGGTATTGAATAAAAATAAAGATGTCCAAAAGTAACATCCATCCACTGATGGTTTGTCTATGCCTCCTTGTCTGTGAAGGGCCGCGGGGGGCAAGTGCCCAGCGTTGCATCCTAGACAGGTCACCAGTCCATCACAGAACCAAAAGGAGCATGTAGTAAATTAAATATTTTAATTGGGAATAAGAAAAGAATATTGTGTATTTTAATTTGCCATTCAAAACAGGCACATTCCCAGAAAAAAGATGAACATCTCAAGAGTAACTGCATTACTTACAGGTGGAGATAAACACAAATTCAATAACTATGTAAGCATATCGCTACTGCATCAGTTTTCAAAAAAAAATAAAAATCTAGAAAAACTTTGCATTGCAAGACTTAAAATCTTTATTTAAAACACAAACTAGTAATGAACAACCAGTATGGTTGTCTACTTTCATGGTGCTCATGTAGCTTGAAGAAGAAATCACCTCAAGAACAGATGAAAATAAATACAAAATGGGCATTTTTATTGACTTCATAATAGCATTTGACTCTTTAGGTCACAGTACTCAAAATGTTGGACAGGGTTGGGATCAGAGGATTCTTACACTTTAAGAGAAGTTGTCTCTCCTTTATTCCATATGTGTGCAGAGCTTGCTATTAAATTCCTAATGTCAGCTGTTTGGGCTGATATTCACCAGACAATACCTAACAGACCAAGAGTTATTTAATAAACATTAAATAACTTAAGCACATGAATAACGGCACAACATCCATTGGGTGCAATGCTTATGCAGGTTTTCTTTCATATAGCCAGGGGTTTTGTATTTTTAATAAATTTTCATACAGTGCCTTTTTTGACAGAAAGTTCATGATTTCCAAAAATATGATATATATATATATATACTTATCAAGTCACAAACCATCCATCTCTTGCTTTATCCTGATCAGTTGAATTGTATTACATTAAATTATACAGTATTCTACGGTATCAAAGCATTGAAGAGAAATTAATCGATTCAACCAATGCTGCTCACATCAACCACAAGGCAAAGTATATATATATATATATATATATATATACTTTGCCAACCGCCAATATATATATATATATATATATATATATATATATATATATATATATATATATATATATATATATATATCATAAATAAATGTACAAACCAGGACAATTGTCTACATTGTAAATGACCATAGACATTTATGTAAATACCCAATTAATACTAAGTGCTACTTTATGTCCATGGCTATAGAAAGTTCTTCAAAAAAATCCAGAAAATATAGGATCTCTAATTCTAATGCTTTTTAGTAATTTGGCACTGCATTCCATTTAAGTATTATAAAATAACCTCAACATATCTTCACTGCCTTAGGACATACAAATAAGATCTTGCTTGACATGTGCTAAAACATGCTAACTGTCTATCCTTGAGCTTTATTTCCAAGTTAAATAGTTGCAGGAAGCTCAGATAGCCGTATCCCCCAGACAAACAGCTATCCTCTCTTTACATTGGGGCTTTCCCTGTAATTAACAGAGTAAGAGAATGCCAAAGCCTGGCGCGCTACTGCTATGACATTTAAATGAGCAAACCTGTGGAGGGCTTCCTCAGTGTCTGGTCCTCTGCCAGTTTGACACATCTCACTCTGATGAGCAAGGTGAGGCCATGCAAGAGGTCATCTCACAGTGGTTGTGTCTGAGTCAAGCAGTGATGCAACAAACATGAAATTAAATGCTTTGCTGATGCCAAACTTGCTTTGGTTGGATTGACCTAATTTGCAGTGATATGACAAAACAGTGCAGACTTTTTTCACACAATGTTGGCTTCTTTTTTTCTATCTCTTTTGGGTGTTTGTACTTATGCGATTTTCCAGTAATTATGTAGGGCAGACATTGGCTCTGGGCAGATGCTAGCTTAAGCCACCCTATGTTTGCATCTCCTCTTGCCAGAAATAGTTTCTCTGTCATATTGGACATTTCACTTTTCTGTATGCTTTCTTGGGTGAGAACAAGACAAGAAAGTTGGTAAGCTGTGGGCTATCTTGAGTCCCAGCAGTCCAGAAAACCATATTTAGTTGGAACTAACTCAATTTTATTTTCTTGTCTTAAAGGTGCATAGCCACGTTATTTGACTTTTATATATGTCAGTAGCTCACTCTGGTTGCATACAAAGTTTTTATAAAAGACTATCATGTACTGTTGGTGTATTAGTTGTTATTGTGGTGTTTTATGCTTTGTTTTTGCTTAATTTGTTAGTAAATGAAGCCTTTCATTTTTATTTTTAACAACAAGGGAAGTACCACAGTGCAGCAGGGGATAAAACAAGCAGCTAAAGGCTATTAGCATCTCCCAGCAACACAATGAAAAAAGGTCTAAGGTCCAGCGAAAAAAATGCAAAAAAATGCAAAAAAAAAGATTCCAAGAGGGAAACGACTGGAATATCACTGGGAATACGGTATGAACGTTGGTGTTCACTGAAGCGGTCGCTAAACCCACTGAGGCCCAGATGTGACCGCAGTTGACTTACGTGAGTAAATGTTTTGATATGAGGGTTTTACAGTTGCTGTAGATCTGTATATTTAATTAATAATGGTTGGTCTTCGATCACGCCAAGATGCCGCTTTACTGCAAGGCATTGCAGAGGGTCGGGCTCAGTCTGGCATTATTTACAAGTGATTTAATAATCAAGCAAACCGGCATTATGATAGTTCTGCAATACTGCCGTTAGATGGCACCATGTCTGTTTATATAAGATAAGATAGCTTGTGAAGATTCTCAGTCATCCAGGTCATGGTCATTCCAAAAAAAGTAAAAAACAAAGCAACTGGACTTGTTTTATCGTAGTTGAAGACGTTTCGCTTCCTCTCCAGGAAGCTTTCTCAATTCAAAAAGTCTGGAGTAATGTGGAGCATCAAGCTTTATACTACTGCCCAACAAAGGCCTTGTAATGGCTTAGATAACATGCAAATTCAACCGAAACAGGTCCACCCCTTAGTAATGGGCGGTCGTTAAAGCCATCAAGACAGCAGATTGAACCGAAACTGGTCCACTCCTCTGCAACGGGGAGTCGTTAGGGTCGTTATTGGCCTGGTTTAAGGGAGCGACGTTTTGATCACTCGTATGAGCGTGAGAATTGAGGTGATGATTGGCCCGAATTAATCCTATAGCTGTATTGTAAGTTTTTGAGAGTTGGAACCTAAGGCCCCCTCCTCTGTTTAAGGTTGTTTTTTCTCTCTTAACGTAGGTGGCTTCCTTCACACCCCTTTTAAACCATCTGTTTTCTTTGTCCAAAATGTGAACATTTTGGTCCTCAAAAGAGTGTCCTTTGTCCTTAAGGTGTAGGTGGACAGCAGAGTCTTGTCCTGAGGAGGTAGCTCTCCTGTGTTGAGCAATGCGTCTGTGGAGAGGTTATTTGGTAAGATAAGATAAGATAAGATAAGATAAGATAAGATAAGATAAGATAAGATAAGATAAGATATACTTTATTGATCTCACAATGGAGAAATTCACTTGTCACATCGGCTCAATATCAAAAGAAGACACCAAAAGGAGGAAAAGGTGCATATCTGCTCATCGCACCTGTTGAGGGTCTATATTTTGCCTCAAAAAGGACTATCAAATACCATCAGGATGGGTGCTTGATGTATATAACCTTATTTTATCATGATCAAACTGGTTTTGGTCTTTTTTTAAAGCATATAACGTGGCTATATACCTTTAAGCTGATCTCCTTACTTTAGGAATTCAGGAAAGGGTTCCTATACATGTGAAACCTCCAAAACCCAATTGCTTTATGCCCATTTGAAATATCTATATATATATACATATATCTATATATCTATATCTATCTATATATATATATATATATATATATATATATATATATATATATATATATATATATATATATATAAACAAAAGTCATGTAAATAAGGAAGGAATGAAGGCAGAAAGGAAGGAAGGAAGGAAGGAAGGAAGGAAGGAAGGAAGGAAGGAAGGAAGGAAGGAAGGAAGGAAGGAAGGAAGGAAGGAAGGAAGGACGGACACAAGTAGGGAAGTAAGGGCACAAGGAAAGAAGGGGGGACTCAAGGAAGGAAGGAGTGACTTAAAAATAGCAAAAGAAAGGAAAGACACACAACCACCAACAGAAACTATCAACATAGAAGAAAGGAAACAGGGAAAAGGAAGCAACCAAAGGAGGGAGATAATGAAGCAAGCAATAAAGAAGGGATACCAGTAAGAAAGGACAGAAATAGGGGTAGTTGGAAGAAAACATGGAAGGGTGTAAAGAAAAGGAGGAAGGAAGGACACAATGAAGAAAATAAACGGAAATAATGAGGAAAGAAAAGAAAGACAACGAGGAAGTAAAGACACAATGAAAGAAAGGAGGTAGGACAGAAAGAAGGAAAAAGGAAGAAAAGAATGGTATCAGGATGTAGGGAATGATACACGGAAGGATGAAGGACAAAAAAAGACACACACCATTTACATAACGAAACAGGAAAAAAAGTAGATATCTAAAAATAGTTTTCCATATTTTCTTTTTCCTTTGCCATATTTATCCAGACCTAAAAACACTGAAATAAGACTAGATTTTTCCAGCAGCAGTATGAGCTCAGGGCAAATGTCAGAGCAGAACTTTTTAAACAGGTGGCGCTCTGGTCCGGACAGAGAGAAGGATGGTGGATGGAAACGGGACGGGAAACGCTTGTTACACATTATAGCAGAGGTGAATCACATTACCGTATGCTCCGTGCGGCATTTTTCCTCAGGGTTCCTGATTTTCCCATCACAATGCTCAATCCAGTTAGTGATGATGAGAGACCGCATGTCACATTCACTTCAACAGGCAGGGGAAGAAATCCCAGAGGAAGCAGTACAACAGGCCCGACGTGGGGCTGTGCGTGTGCGTTTAGTTGTTTGAAAGCATGCATGTGCACTCACGTGGTCGTTCGTTGCGCTTTAATTCAATTAACCTTTGTGTGTAAGCAGCGGGGGGGAAAAAAGCATAAAATAATGCCAGCAATGGACCTTCATGCTTTTCTGTTTTTCTACTTGCCCCAGTAGACGTTATCAGCTCAAGCACAGCACAGAGGAGCTTAACACTCTGTTAAATTATCATAAAGCACACATATATGCTCACAGACATAGAAAGCTAAGACCTGGTGTCATCTCTCAGCGCGGTGATGGTGTTATGCATTTTTATGTCGGGCTGAGGCCCCCGTCTAAATAGGGGTATCACGGGTGTGGGGTTTAGTAACCTTGTGCTTTATTGTCTCGGGGCTGGAAAATGGGTTTTATTCCAGGCTGAAGATGAGATAAGGCTCTGTCAGGAATCCTGGCCTTTCTGCCTCTTACCCTCGCTGCTGGAGGCTTATTGCAGCAGAGAGGACTAACATTCCATCTCTCACTGGCTCTGTTTGCAATAGATTCTCACTGCTGAAGCTGACTTTACATTTCCCTCTTTCGGGTCTCCTTTATCTTTAATTTTGTCAAAGTTTTTTTCCTCAGAACCTTAATTTCATTATACCACCATTAAATTACTTTTTGTATTCCATACTATTCATTAATCATGCTGTTTCAAAGACTTATTATAGTAGGTAAAATGGCCCCTTGGTTAATTCAGATTGGGTTTTAATATATGCATGCCAGAGAAACCAAAAACATTGAAAATTAGAATAATTAAATTTTTTTCCTGGATTTTTCCTTGTATTTTTACTTACACCACCACTGTCTCTGTTACACTCCTCCCTCAACATGTTCCTTTTCCTTTTGATGCCATGAACTGCGGGTCACATATGGTAAAAAAGCCTTCCTGCTGATAAATATCTCATTCAGCGTAAATTTGTTAGCAGCTTTTAATCACTGCTCAGGCTTTTTTTTCCCCTAGATATCTACAAACGCATTTGGCCAGTTATCAATTGTCTGCTTAAGGGTACAGTACTGCTACAGCTGCTTCCTGATGGTACAAAAATTACATTTTCTTTGGCAAGATTATCATGTATTTTCTTGGGTTACTTAATAGAAGAAAAAAAAAAACTCAATATTTTTGAGATACGCCAATCAACAAGTCTTTTTTTTTTGTCCAATCGTTGCCAGATTTACCTGATCACACAGCAACACTCTTCATTGTGGAAGCTGTTGCAGAGTTGGGAAGTCACCAAGTTAGCTATTTCATGTCGATAGGTTGAGTGCTATAATTGAAATCAGGAAAAAAAGCAGCTGCAAGAGGCTATTTAACACTAGAACGGCCATGGTGATCATTACGTTTCTTTAGTAAATAAAACATAAAGCATCGCTGACCAAAGTCACTATTGATTAGCGGCTTTTTCACGCATCAAGGCCAGGGACAAATTTTATCAGCATATCGCCAATTAGCCTGATCATTTTGACAATTTGGCTGGCAGGAGATGTTGAGTCTAAAAACTTGGTGAATCGGACTCCATATCAGCAAAAGGCCCACAAAAGTGCACACGGGTGTGGGCGTCATTAATGGTCTGAAGGCAAAGTAATAGTTTCTGCAGCATTACAAAAACATGAAATACGGTGTCGTTATCCTGGATCAGATGGCACAGAAATATTCAGAAAAGGATGGTACGCGAGGATGGTCCGTCGCTGTATTTTATAACATACTTGACCATGCAGGCATAAATGATCATGTTCTGTTCCATATGTGCACTGGCACCAGTATCCCATGGCGGAAGTTTCTGCCCCAGCCGGGGAAGGAGCTTTGGGCTGAGTTTATGGAGGGGAGACATATAGGCAGGTGGACCAAGGTGTTCATCTAAGCCATCGGGACTCAAGTGCTGCAGCCTGAAAAAAGGAGGCAAAGGCAGGTGCAGAGAAGATGCACTAAAACTAAAACCTGAGCGGATGCTGCAAAGCCGTGTGCGGGAGTTGTGCCAGACAAGGGGGTGATCTGCGCTGGCTGCGAGTTACAAATAGTGGTATTAGCCTCATTAGAATGAGAATCACCAAGTTTGTGCACACAGACAATTAATTTGACTTTGGTTCCACTTTACTCTAGATGAAAGCAAATGAAAGCAAACATTCTTGTGTTAGTAGTTAGAATGATGTAAATATTTTCTCTTTCATAGATAATTTAACTGACTATTGACATCCGTTTTGCACTTTCTCTAATTCATTAAACACTTGTTGATTACCATTTATCACATATATTTTAGTGATATGATATTGGCTTTTAGATATTGTTTCTAAAAGACTCAAAAATGATTTTTAGTAATATATTTTTGTTAGATTTCTCAGTTGAATTGATTGACAAAAATTTGCTTTTATACATTATAAAACAGCTTGTCTGCTTGATGATGTCCGAGACAAGGAAAAGCATTGATTACGTACATTTTTTTTAAAAAACTGTCTATTTTGGTGTTATTTTGGTTTGTTAAACATTATTTAACCAAGTTAATTTGGCAATATTTTACTAATACTATAGTAAATACAGTAATACAGAATACATCAGACATGTAACAAACATGTCTCTTGCTTTCAAGACAGGAAGTGGGCTGTTTTGTTGAAACTAAAAGGGTGGCACCCATCATAAGTCTTCTGTGAGTTTTCAAAATATCTTTAGCGACAAGAAACTAATTGGTAAATAACATACTTCTCTGATTCACATAAAACACTTAACTCTGATTTTAATGAGCGTCTACCTTTCACCATCAAAGAACAAATTAAATGTCATGTTTAACAATATTATAATAGTAATAATCAGTGTTAATTTAAATCAACTGTAGCAATGTATATCTGTTTCTTTTCTGTTTTAAATAAACAGAATTAGATCAACTTTTGCATTTAGATTTCTTTTTGTGTGTGTGTTAATTTCAATTTACTCACATTAATGAGGTTTTCAGCTGTGTTTAATCTGCTTCAAGGGTTATAGTAAATGTTTTTCCCAAATAAGTGTGACTGGCACTGGATTTGGCCAATAGGAGGAAGGGGATGAGTGCAGTAAAGTGTTTATCTCCACCTTCAGAAAATGACTGCCAAAACGCTTAAAAAAAGAGGGGTAAAGACCGGTTGGATAAAACTGCAGTCCAGCTGTATCCCTACTATTTTCTCTGGAGCATTTTACAGACTCTTTATTAAGACCTCAAGAAATTGTGTCAGCTTCTGACAAAAGGGCATAATATGTCACCTTTAATGTTTCATATCGCTCCTCTGAAAAGGGGGGCTTTGGATACAGTGGTGGGTGTGAAGA
This sequence comes from Fundulus diaphanus, assembly GCA_037039145.1. NCBI lineage: Eukaryota > Metazoa > Chordata > Actinopteri > Cyprinodontiformes > Fundulidae > Fundulus > Fundulus diaphanus. Next base: position 22,091,741 of record CM073135.1, read on the forward strand.
GCGGGAGATGTTATCTTTAAGACAAATCAAAGCCTATGAGTTTATTCCTCCCCTTGCGGTTCTCACTGGTGGCTTAGCTAAAAGGTGCATAAGTGGTGCAACAAATCAACACACTTGCCTCGAACCAAACCCAACCAGGACGTCAACATCCATCCCTTCGTGGAGAGAAAAAACATTAATCGGTTGGACAGAGCAACAGCCGGGCCCCACCGCTTGATGTTCAAAGAACAATTCCTAAATGTCCCGAGAGAACCAACAAGCTCAAAACTGACAAGAAATAAAATGATATTTATACAGGCTAAAATCTCTTGCTTTTGAACCTTGAAATGCAACAACCTATTGTGACCTCCAGTCTGATGGCTTTAAGATGAATGAGCTTAATAACCAGATTTTGTGCAATTCCATTTTACGTTTAATCAAACCTTAAAGTTCAAGGCAGATAGGTTTGACTACAATGTCTGATTGGTTGGCCCTTCATACAAAACAATCCACCTGAGCCCCCTGTATCATAGCACTCTGGCTGAATACGAGCAATATATTATTAACAGTCCCTGAAAAATGAGGGCAGAAGATGCTAGTGGGGATGCTCTTTTTTCTTTGAGTTGACATGCTCGGCATAGTTTACAGTGTAATGGAGTTCATTTGAGTCTGTGCGGCGTAGGCGATCTCTTCTGAAGACAATATGCTTGCTTCCTGCTTGATTAATGTTTTAGGATAATATGTGCTGGCGTTAATTTTGGTGAGGGTGTGTGACTAATCTATTGTGCAGCTGTGTGTGGCCTCCCTTTGACACTCCCTTCCTCCATCTGGCTCATTTGCACTGATTCACGGCAGACGTGTTTCGTCTTTTACCTCAAATCTCTTCTTTTCTTTACAGCATATGAGCAACTTAATTGCTGAAGTGTTTATATCGCAGGCAAGAAGCGACACTACGAAATTAGAAATCAGGGAAGTATGATCGCACACAGGGAGTGAAGCATGTGTCACTGAGGATTCTTTAAAATCATTAACATCCCTTGAATATATTTATTTTAAGAGTCCAAACTGACGTGGTTGCTATCGCAATATGGAGTCAGTACAGGTGTATCTCACAATATCACACAAGAGTTCATTTCGTTCGGTAATTCAGTTCAAGAAGTGAAACTGATAATACACTAAATTCATTACGCACATATACGTTTCAAGAGTTTGTTTAATTACCTTGAGGATTATCTAACAAAATAACAATACCACAAAAAATGTTTCAACACAGAAATGTTATCGCCTACACAATTATTCAGAAGACTGCTGACTTAACAGAGTCCAGCAGGCAGGCATTGCTATAGAAGCAAAGCATTTCTGTCTACAAATCATTTTATTAACAAGCTTTTCTTATAAGACACTTGAAATATATTGGTCTTTATATACCAAATTTATATTAACATGAGGTTTTCCTTTTCAAATTGAATACAGCTATCAGTGATACCTTAATTAATTAAGAGGCACCTGTCTGTTTGATTGCTGCAGACAAATGTTATGCAAGTCTTTCTGAGCAGTTTAACATTTTTGACGTCAACCAATCATCATGCTGCACTTGCACCATCCTGCAGTATCTCCTCAGTTGCTGGTAGGAACAATTGTTGATGCTGACAGGGTGAGACTTGTCGTCTTGCTTCGTGGAGTTAAGTGCCGGCTCATAGAATCCCGGTCCTTCTGTCACCGAACAGACTCTAAGCTCTCTGTTTCACCGCTTTTCTGGGTCAGCGCGATCACAGCGCTACAGCAACACACTCACACATAAGTGCGCACTACAAAAGCAAACAAAGAAAAAAAATATTGAAATTGCGTACGTGTTTATGCAAAAATACAGGCAGAAAATGTTTGAGTCCACTACCGCTTAGCCTCTGAAGTGGTCGCTTTGCAGACTAAAATGCTGCAGTCACCAGCATGTAGTGCTATTTGTAGAACGACTGAACTCAAGGACACCTCTTCTTTTTTGGTACTCTGAGAACGGTTGCAGGGTAGAGGATGAGGTTGAGCATGTCAGTTTTAAGCTTAATCATTATCCTCTGGGAATCTTCTGCTAGTTATTTAATGCTCTTTAAAAATCAAGTGAGTGACCTGAGAGGGATTCATCAAACAGGGAAGATAAAAGTTTTTTTTAATGATAGTAGAACATCTTAGTGAAATGTTTCCAGGCTCTAAGGTATTCATTTGTAGACTGAACTGAATTACTAAATCATGTGCTAAAGAAGCAGCTAAATGTGTAAGGTTTGTTTATCAACAGCAACGCTTCACCCACTACGATATTCATTCATGGTGTATGTTTCGGACCATAAGGTGCACCGAATTATAAGGCGCACTGTGAATTAACGTATGTGTGTGTCTTTGTCCACACTCAAGCCGCACCACATTAAATACATAATAAAGCGCATTAAATATTCTTCCCAAGTGTGTAATATCACTCCACCCTCTGCGTACACAGCTCTCTCCTGAAAAGGAGCGCTATTCATCTCTGTTGGGAGGACAGAGTAGTTGGACTACACTGCACTGTTTCTAACATAAAGCCCAAATAAACGTAACTTTTATAGTGAATTAACTTACTTGGTGGTTGCTAGCGCATACTCCCGGTGAGGGCTGCCTTACACAAATCCACTTTTAGTTTAGACATTACAGTCAGGCAGTCTTGTAGACAGCTCAGGGGTCCGATCAGGTAGTCACTCAGTGTACCGTAATGCTACGAATATCCATTCAGTGGAGTGGCTTCGTTGCTAACCAAAGTCGTACTTACGCATTTTAACAGATTTTTGAACACATTGTACCACATAAAATCTGTCATGATTTTGGTGTTTTGTTTGGACGGATTCAAATCTGTCACCTCTCAGCCACATTAACCATCCAATCAGCTCAGTCCACTCCTCTGCCACCACCCAATCATCTTCCAGCCACTACTGTGCACCTAATCAGATCCACCTTCTGCAATTAATCAGAGTCAACTCTGCTCACCTGTTCCCCTGTCTACATATATCTGCCTCATCCAACTCTTCGTGCTTAATGTATTCTTCCGCCATGCCTCTAACAGTTTCTGTGTGCCCAGCTAGCTGGGCTATTCTGTTTTATTTGTGTTCAGCCTTCACTGTTGTATGCTGCCAGTGTCTGTGTGCTGCACAAGTCTGCCCTGTCTGCCTGTGAGCTCCAGCCGCTTGTTCTGGTGGTTCCTCGGTCTGTATCGCCTGTTCTTGTCAGCTTCTGCCTTCTCTGGTTTAAGTCTGTCACAGCCTGCTACACGTGTTGAAGTCTGGTTCTGCCAGTAACCCCACCCGCATCCTCTGGTCTGTCCGGCTGAATATTGGGTTCTCCAAAAGCATTCTTAACAAAATCAGTCAGTAAGTAAAGTGAAGTAAGGTGAACCGGATTATAAGGGGCTTGGTCTCTTAGTTTCACACAAAAAGACTGCTACTTCTTTTTGATGTTAACTTAGAAAAACCTATTTCTCATAGGTATGTACTGTAGATGTGAACAGAAACAAAAGTATTTGTTGTACTTTTTTGAAAAGGTGGGGGAACTCTGTCTCCACAGACAGGCATAGGCTAAATGTTTGTATTTACTTTTTAGTTTTTTTCCCCTCATGTCACTCTCCCCTTAGGAGGCGACAGAGCTCTTTGGGCCCCACAAAATTGGAAAACCCTGCTAACCACTCTTGACCCCTCCACTCCCACCCCCACCACTGTCCCCCAACCCAGAGACACAGTTCTAGTTTCTATTAATACCACTATTTATTCATTTTATTAATCTTAGGATGCACTAAAAGTGTGGAGAGGCACATTCCTGGCTTTTACACTTGATTTTTGTTGTTTAAATATTAATAAATATGGAAAGATAAATGAAACCATTACTGTCCCCGTTTCCTAATTTCATCTTGATGAGATGTATTGATTTTTATCCACAAGCAAGAAATGTCCCCAGATTTGATTTCAGATATCTGGTCACCTTACTCTTAGTGCTTCAGTATACCAAGGAATTTTGGGGAATTGCATGCTTCCAATTGTGTAAAAATAGTTGTGTGTAAGATCTTTACTGGTCTAGAGCTGTGACTTTAACCCATTAGATCACCTTTGAGACAAATGAGGGTGACAACTGTGAGCCAGACCATCTTATCCAACATCAGTAAACTACACAAATACCCTACTGAAAGAATGGTGGGATCAGTGCTTTAAGTGGGCTGGTACGCAGCGGTACGCAATAGCGGCACTTCTAAATTTTATCCCTCAGCGTATATGGGGACTTTTTTCTAGAATGCGGCATATACGTAGCCTGGCCAGCCAGACTAACTTTTGCCTCTCTTCAATACAGCTGAAGTTAATCTGGAACTACTCCCATAGAGGGCTTTTTCTGGGGCGGTTAACAGGCGCAAAGTAAACCAATCAGAGAAACTGCAGACGTGATGGAAAAAAGGCAGAATCAGACTTCCGCTGTCAACATTTCACAATATAATTCAACATGGCAAGCCGCGGTCGAGCAGAGACTACGGTGAATGATTTTTAAAACAGAAGAAAGCGCATTAGCAAATAAATACTCCGTGGCGGCGGTCATCTTGTTTGTTTTGGCCGAGGGATTCCTGGGTGCTGCACGTCACTCAACATATAAAGCCCACGCCTGTGATTGGTCGGTATCAGGAAAGAGGGCTCTATGGGAGCAGTTCCGGACTGAGTTCGGTGTATATAAAAGTGAAAGCAAAACTGAGTCTGGCTGGCCAGGGTAGCACATACCGCGACTCTTACCAGCCCACCCGCTGAACTCCCCACAGTTTACAGCTAGCCTACTCTATTTGCTGATTAAAAAAAAGCCTCATAAGAAACCCGCTGCTCTGAGCAATCCTTTACTACATGAGAAAATGGAGGTTGGACTGAGCTGGTATTAGCGAATCCAACAGGGAACCTGCTGCTGCACAAACACATCAGTAAGATCTGGGGCAGTGCTAGCTATTTGGGGGCCCTGAGTACAAATGCTGTGTGGTGCCTCCCAAATGGAAATGAACAATAATAGAGGATTTGTCAAGATGTTCCTCTTTATTTCCAAAATACCCTCTTGATATTAATGTTTTGAAAACAGTTGCAACAAGTAAGAGGAGAAATTAAACTAATTTCATATCAACAAAGGTGCACATACTTCCACACAAGATAATATCAAGGAGGACAATTAACAAAGACAATAGACTTTAAGTAGGATTAAAATGAGAACACAATCAAAGTACAGTAATACAAAACTAGGACTCATCCTATAAAGTGATCTCAGAATAGGACACATTTTTTGTCCTGTATTCACATGTTGGGTTTCTTTGGTGAAAACTCTTAAAAACATAAATGTTTGACTTTTCAGAGAAAACTGGACAGTGTGATCATGACAAGTTTTGTTTTCCTGGGGAAGATGTATTAAGGGGAGCTCATTAAAACCAAAGATCCTCAAAGTCTGCAGAACTTCTGCAACTACTTTCAGGATAGAAAGATGATTTTACCCAGTATAACAAAAATATTTTCTAAACAGGAACACCAACTAAGCACCGGGTAGGATATTCCCATTTACATACTTTTAAACCTCTTGAGCAGCCTCCCTAGAAGAACTGAAGCTATAGCATCAAAGGGAGGCCAAAACATCATATTCAATTCTTTATGATAAAATTTGTTTATCGTTAAAGTTTGTGAGTGTGCAAAAGCAAGTGAACCGGTAGTTGTAATGTTATTTTATTTCAATTGCAATCTCATTACATTGTCGTAATCTGTATGCAACAAAATTTAGTTTTGTATGCACTCTGTGCATACAAAATGACAATAAAGTTTGTCTAAGTCTAAGTCAAAGTCTAGTTTCTGCGATATAGTGAAATCAAAATTCAGTTTACGTGAGCATAAAGAACAGGATACGATGGAACAGATGTAAATAAAAAGGCAAACGGAAACTTGCTAAATCCAATGATATTATGTAAAGTTTAATAAGTGGATCATGTCATGACCAATTGTTTTTTTTTTTCAGTAAAAAAGGCAAAAAATTATTATGATAATACAATAATGTGAAGCAAAAAGTGTTACCTTTCAAACTTCAAAATAAGCGTCTCAGAAATAAATAAAGCCAGGTTTCAGGCTGAAATCCCGCTCCTTAATACCTGGGGCTGATAATAATGACTTAAACTTACTTTATCCGGGGAGGTTATATGCTGGCGGCATTTGAGTAGCGTTTAATAACACTGACTTGACTGACAAGAAATATTGCAGCCTGTCAGCATTGCAAGATCACTCCACACTCATTTAATACTATTTTGTGCAGTCAACAATTGTTTTAGCAGTTGGCATTCCTGATAAAGTTTTCTCTAAGCTGTATTTTTCATGACTTGTTTTAAGCACATAAAACAAAGTAGGAGTTTCTCATTAAGAGTGATCTGCACAAACAATCCACAACAGAGATGCTCAATCATTTCTAGTCAAACTAAAGTCTCAAATCTCTAATGATTGACATTATAATCCTCACATGGGATGGATACAATCTGGTTTACCTTGAACATAGAATTGCAGTAGGCTATGAACCTAATTAAATTTTCCTAATATAAATTTAACACATGGACATTTAACATTTATCTTCTTTAGAGCATTCAAACCACAATTTTTTTTACATCCACTATTAACCACTGAAAATTATTGTGAAAATCAAACCTGCCTGTATTTTAAAAGAGGACAAGTAAAAATAGGTTTGCAAAAGTTCATGTTGAATTTCAGAAAAAGTCAAAATGTTTTTGGTTTTGATTAAATGCAAGTGTCCTCATAAGTGTAATTTGTAATTTAGTTAACATCTTGTAATACCTGTGTTCAAATGGTCCTCTCTTTACAATATAGTGCATTGCTGACCAAACATATGGAATCATAGTCAGGTGGAAGTAAATGCACAAAAACGTCATATTTTATAGAAGTAAAAATACAAACAGTTGTGTTGACTTGCTCAAAAACACTCTAAACATACAATATCTTAATGGAAAGAAAAAAGTTATGATTTCATTAGAAAATGGATTTGTAAATTATAGACCCTAGAAGAGAAACAATTTAGTCTGTTCCAGGTAACAGGGACAGGATAGGGGTCAGTTTTTCTTTGAAAACGTGAGCCCTATTTAGCAAAGTTTAAACAATAAATGTACACAAGTCTATTTTTGAGTAACAATCACTGAAAGTTAGTGGTTCTATTTACTAGGAAATGAAAACGTTAATTGAAGGGTCAAACTAAAAACAGGGGTGGAAAGTAACTACCAGTGGTTACATTTTCTCAAGTTACTGTAATTAATAATAATAATAATAATAATAATAATAATAATAATAATACATTTTATTTAAAAGGCGCCTTTCTGGTCTGAATGCTCTGCTCCCCATGGTGGTGAGACGAGCGGAAGGGACAGACAGGTGTAAAGCAGATGAGGATCTAAGAGCACGGGAGGGGGTGGGAACATGCAATGTTAAGAACATTAGGATCAACAATTAAGAACAATTTGTATGGACTTTGTACTTACAAAAGCTGAACTTTCACTTGTACTTTAGTATGATTTTATTTAAGTATTTTACTCAGTTACATTTGAAATCCCATCAGTTACTGAGTTAAAAAAACCGACAGTGATCCATCGGCTGGGTTTCAGAGTTAACATATCCCAACATCTGTTGGATGTTAGTGGCACTAGCAAAAACACATCGACTAGTTGACCACCAAGAAAAAGAAGAAAACCCATGCCTATACTTAAGGGACCAGTTTAACTTTAAGTACAAAAGAGGCAACAGCTTTATAATATGATGTAAACTCTGTTTACCTAAAAGAGATTGAGTTCTCTCCATTTAAAATCTCAACATCAAACCTACGCAAGCAGGGGGAGGTAATTAAAAAGATTTTAGAGTTCAGTGAAAAACTCTGCAAATTTTTCTTATACAGTGGTGCATGACTTGCTAATTTTTACTTTTTAATGCAGGTACCTGTGTCCTGATGGTTCACCATACCCATCAGAATGGCATTCTCATATGCATACACAGCAATTAAACCTGCATAATCGTGCGTGTTAAATTCCAACCATCATTTCAGCATACCTCTGACTACAAGGGTATATATGTATTATATCATGTATTAATTACACATTACTTAATTGCATTCCTTTTGATTGCAAGAAATGTACACTGGGGTTTTCTATTTATTTACTTATTTATTTTTAGCAAGTGGAGTCGTAAAATCGTTTTAACTTGTGTTAAATCATTCACTCTGGTGCTGGATTGAGTTATTTGTGTTTAGCACATTCCTCCAAAGTGATTGAGATTAAACATCTCAAAATCTGTCAAAACAGCATACCCATTTATAAACTGTATATTCTAAGAAACAAGCACGCATCAAAACATCACACTCCTACACAAACATTGGTATGCTGTTTTGATAAAATAGCCTTGACTGATGGACGGAGCAAACAAAAAAATCAACTATGGGTATGCTATTCTGGCAGGGTATACCACACCGACAGAACACTGACGTAATCTAAAGCTAAAAGTAGCATCATTATCGCTAACCAGGTGGTACCTAATTGCTGCAGGAGTCAATAAGTGGACAGTTTCAGGCGTACGTTCAAGATTATGTCCATGTAAACATACTAAATACTATTTTAAGGATTAATGTGAATAATATCACTTTTAATTAGAAATTGTGATTATAATTCATATTGGCTAAAGCTGAAAACAGAGGATCGGGTGCATAGTTTGGAGTCAGTTATTTAAAACTATCAGACATTGGATAGTGAATATATTGGACAGAGGATGGGATGAAGGTCAGGACTGCCAGGTTCTGAAGAAGAGAAAAAACACAGAGAAGCTTCATAGATGTAGAGAAGAATTCAGAGGGTTTGGTGTGACAGAGAAGGGTGCTAAGATGGCTCCTTTAATTACAAACAGTTTGAGATCAATATATTCTTTGTGAAATGCATGATAAGGACTTTCTTCTACTCATAAAAAACTAAGTAATTTTTACCTGTAGTAAAAATTTAATGAGGTACTTTTACTTTGGGTAACATTTTGCACATGCAGATGTACTTGTATTTCAGTAAAATTTTATCATACTCTACATTATTTTGATACTCTTTCCAAACTAAACATCATTCCTGCTGGAACAATTTAGCCTTTTTGTGCAACAAAAATAAATGCAAATTTCTAAAGTCCATTTCAAGCCTTAGTCAAATTCCTGTTCCTTTTGTGAAGAACAAAATTTCCTCTTAAAAAAACATGGATGTACAAAGCATAGGGCCACTTCTTTGTTTCAACATTAGTCTTGGCTTTCAAACCGGTTAAAGTGGTTATTTAGAAAATTGAGATGATGTGCCACATTATAGAGACAGCTCTTAGATGAGAGACCGTTTGCGGTTGAAAGATAAATAGCAGAGAAAGTATGGAAGAAAAAAACCTTGCAAAACAGAAACAAGTCAAAAAGTAAAATAATGAGCATTCCCCTGACTTGTTTGATTGCATAACTCATCTGCTTTCACCACTGTCTTTTCTGCTCTCTCTCTCCCTGGAGTAGCTGCTGTGAAAAGTTTGCAAGAAAAACTTTCTGTTTCCTGAGTGCAAGCTGTTTGTGGGAGGAATAAAAAATACAATTTGAAGATTATATGTAATGTCTGATAGGAAGATGACAAGAAACAGTTTTTAAGAAAAATGTAATAAAGCTATATCTGATCACAACTGACCAAGAAAGTTCAGATAAAGAGACATGTGATTTGTTGCATATCTATCTATCTATCTATCTATCTATCTATCTATCTATCTATCTATCTATCTATCTATCTATCTATCTATCTATCTCTGTACGTATATATATATATATATATATATATATATATATATATATATATATATACACATACATATATATATATATATATATACATATATCTATATCTATATATACATATATATATATATACATATATCTATATCTATATATATATATATATATATATATATATATATATATATATATATATACATATATCTATATCTATATATACATATATCTATATCTATATATACATATATCTATATCTACATATACATATATCTATATCTATTATATATATATTTTTTTTTATTTGGGTAGAGACTTCGCAGTTGTATCCATGTGTACATCTCTATGACCTCAACAATTCCCCAATCCCACATGTACAAAATTATTTACAGAGCTAGTCATCTGTTCATCTCTGTTCCTCAACCTGTAACAGAAGAGGTTGATGAGGTTGATCGGTGCACTTGTGCACGTGGGCCTTGTTGTTCCAGCGTGGAACGCCTAAGAGGACCAACAATAAGGTGGCAAAGTTGCTCAACATGCCGTGAAATGACTTTATTGCGCTTTTACATTAAAAGCACTGATAGAATACATTTCTAATAAAGGGACCACAGCACCCGAGGGAGCAGACTTGAGCTCTGTCAGTCATGCGTGCTGATATGCAAGTGCATATTTTATGTGTGTTTGTGTGTGTGTCTTGGGGGCTAAAAGTGACAGGGTAATCACAAAGGTACAAAAGCCATATGAAGGTGTCAAATTCATACTGTGACATTTCAACTTGAAAATAAACACGGGGAGATTTGTAAGCATTGTTTTGAGACATTCAAGTATCTTTTAAATTGTACAATGAGGTGGTTTACTAGGAAGCCGGATGCATTTTTTTGTCAATTTATTTCCACCTCGGTCATAGTTCTCCTAAGTTCTTTAATTAAAGAGGACTTGATCTCTTGCTATGGTTCTAGAAAGAACTGCCACATCATTTTGTTTGTTTTAAGATGAGATCATTGTGAATTCTAAAATTATGTTTCAACAGATTCAAAGTTATTCCAAGCTGATTCTAGATACAAAGCACTTGCTGACAAGTTCAGTTTATTATTGAAAATGATAAAAAAAGTTTTCCATCCAAGCAAACTCTACCGATTTCCTTCGCTTGCAGCATTCACCCCTCCAGGTCGAGCATGTAGTGACAATGGACAGTTGATTGCATTAAGTCGTAAACTTTGCCACAATTCCTCATTCTGAGCTTGCGTGGGGCAACAATGAGAGGAAAACTACCTTTAAACAGGAATAAATCTATAGCAGTAACAGGCTCAGCTGCTACGACCGACTGGGAGCTTTGAGAAAACATAGCAGACACATAAAATAACACATTACCTACTAGATTGTATTAAATCATTGACAAGTCACAGAATAATGGGTGAAATTAGAACATAATTTCATATTTTCTTCATATCTCATAAAACATATTCCATCTAGGTTGTAACCAATATTTTTTATTTTTTGATAATAAGCAACAATGCTTTCTCCCTCTACTTGTGCTTGATAAGTTCTCAAATAAATGCCCTTTAATTTTTCTGCTTCCAAAAGCCACAGGCAGATATTTTAATGTTTCCCTGTCTACCATTTAGTCATGCAGTCAGCCCTTACCCCAAATCCTAGTGTCAAACAAGTTCTTAATTACCTGAAAACATCTGTAAATAGCACATTTTCTATTTAGATCAAGGCTAATGTGAAATAAACCTAATGGCTGGAGGGATTCTAACACGTAAAGTGACAAAGTAACAACATCAGAGGAGGTAATACTTTGAATGTTTGACTTAGCTTTAGAAAGACTTGGAGTCAAAAGGAACAAACTTGGGTTTTGCCAATATAACTACATTTTTATTGCTATTATATAGAGGCCAGCAAGTAACACTATTTGCTTTGAGCAAACTTATTCATCTGTTATCAAAGTGCCGTTTTCTGTGAAGCAATTAAAGAGCCTAGAAAAGCGAATCATTAGTTTGTGTGATTTCAAGAGTTGAAAGGTTTAGAAGCAGTCCAGCGTGTCTGCCTATTTTTCTGTCTCCTAACTTATTCTTCACTATAATACAAATCTGTGGAAGTATTATTTATTGTTGTGTCTGTGTGTTATGTGTAATCTGTATGAAATAGCCTAGTTTATGATGGTTAAAAAGCTCAAACAAGTAGCAATACAGTAACGGCAGTGACGGGACAGATGAGGAGGACAGATGAGAACGAGGAGGGTCAACATATACCGCTCAGGTACGTAGAGAGAAAAAGTAAATGAGGGAAAAGAGGAGAGGAAATGAAGAGGACAGATTTTTTAAAATGGTTATTTCAGATATAAGCCTAATTTATATTGTACTGACGCTTTAAATTTGTTCTTAGAGTTCCAGGTTGTGTTCTTAATTTGTTTGAAGTTTTGATTATGTTTTGTTTGGTAAAATGTAGCTACTAGTTATCACATGCCTTAGATGTTTGGTTTGAAACATCTCTAATTTATTTTAAAGTCAAAGATTGTTTAGTTTTGATTGGTAAAAAAAAAAAAAAAAAAAAAAAAAAAAACTTGATAAAAACATTGTTTCTCCCTTTTGGGGAAAAAAATGTATACATTTAATTTGTGAAGGCTTTGAATTGCATTTTGTGGACTTCCTGGTAGTAAACAGTTATAATAGTCTTGAAGTAACAAATGCATGGACTAGTTTTTCAGCATCACTCCTGGACAGAATATTTTAATTCCGGCAATATTACAGAGGTAAAAAAAGGATAACCTGGAAACCTGTTTAATATGGGATTTAAATGACATGTCTTGTTCAAAAATAACACCAAGGTTTTTTAATTTATTACCAGAGGCCAATTTAATGCCATCCAGATTAAATGATTGATTAAGAAGTTTATTTTTTAAGGACTCTGGACCAAAGATTACAGCCTCTGTCTGTTAGAATTTAAAAGCAGAACATTTAAGGTCATCCATGATTTGATGTCATCAAGACATGCCTGTAGTTGAAGTAATTGATTGAATTCGTCAGGATTTATGGATAAATATAGTGTCATCTGCATAACAGTGGAAATTAATCCCATGCTGTCTGATAATTTTTACCAATTGGAAGCATATTAGAGGGGCAGTCTGTACATCCATATCATGTTCAGTCCCAAAGTTGTCTCCAACTTGAACTGATTTTGCCCAAAAAATCCCAATTCTGCCAAATAAACTACCAAAGTTTAGAAGAATTCATACACAACCTATGCTCCTCCTCCTGCTACTTTGATGGTCTACCCACAGTTTTCTTTAAGAAAGTTTTGCCTGTCATAATGTCTGATTTGACTCAGATAATAAACACTTTCCTTTTGTCAGGTGTATTTCCCCAGGCCCAAAAAATAGTAATTATCAAACCACTGTTGAAAAAGAAAAATTTGGACAAACTGATACTGAACTACAGGCCCATCTCAAATCTCCCGTTTATCAGTAAAATTACTGAATTTAATACCTTCTTAACAATGACCAGCTGCTTTGATGTTTTCCAGTCAGGTTTCTGTGCTCACCACAGTACAGAGACCACCCTTGTCAAGGTGTTCAATGACATCCATATAAATGAAGACTGTGAAAGAACCACAGTGCTGGTATTATTGGACTTCAGTGCAGCATTTGATACTGTCAATCACTCCATCCTGTTAGAGCACCTGGAAAACTGGGTAAGGCTTTCTGGTACAGCACTCAACTGGTTTAAATCCAACTTAAAGGACAGGGACTTTTTTGTGTCAGTAGGTAACTTTACATAAGAGACCACAAAAATCACATGCGGGGTTCCCCAAGGGTCCATATTGGGTCCTCTTCTATTCATTATCTACATGCTCCCTCCCAAAAGTTATCATAACTATGTAGATGACACATAGCTCTATATCACAATATCACCATGTGACTATGAACCTATTCAAGCACAGAGTAAATCCTTAGAAGAAATAAATGCATCGACGTGCCAAAATGTTCTACAGTTGAATAAAAACAAAACTGAAGTAACAATTTTTGGACCAATGACCAGTGGCCAAGACTTAGCACACAGCTTTAACTAGTAACCACTAATCAGACCCATAATCTTGGTGTAGTGATGGAATCAGACATGAACCTTTCAAAGGCATCGAAAAACAATAACAAATTCAGCCTTCTATCACCAGAAGAGCGTTTCCAGGATTGAAGGACTGTCTCAGCAGGATCTCAAAAAATCCATGCGTTTATTTTTGGTCAAATTGATTACTGCAACGGTGTTTTCACAGGTCTGCCTAAAAAGTCGATCAGACAGCTGCAGCTGATCCAGAATACAGTCTTCACCAAGACTAAAAATGTAGAGCACATCACACCAGTTCTAAAATCCTTACACTGACTCCCTGTAATTTAGAGAATAGACTTTAGAATACTTCTGTTAATCTATAAATCACTGAAAGACTTAGCACCAAAATACAACACAGATTTGTCAGTCTATCAACCATCCAGACCACTCAGGACTTCTGGCCTACTCAAATCTACTCTACATACCCAGAAACAAACTCGGAGAAGCAGTATTTAGTTTTTATAATCCTCTTATCTAGAACAAACTCCCAGAAGACTGTAAACGTGATGAATCCCTAAGTTTCATTAAATAAAAGGTTAAAACCCTATTTGTTTAGAGTTGCCTTTGAATGTTAATATTTAAGTTTATAGTCCAACTTGTCATATCTTAACTTGCTGCTACAATTCTACTACAATGTGCTTTCTTCTGTAATATTTTCCTTCTGTCAAATGTTTTTCTTTACTCTGTAATTGTCACGGTTTTACTGATTTGACCCACATGCAGAACACACTCAGGAGACAGGGAAAAAGTTTAAGAAGTTTGACAAGTTGAGTAATGGAATCTGGAATCCAGGACAAGGAACACAGAACGGGTCGTCAACTGCACACAGGAGAGGACTGGTGGGGTTAATGAATGTGTTGAAGGATCTTGGCATATTGTTTGGAGGTTAGCTTATTTGAGAGGTGATAGTAACCGCCAGGGAGGAATGAGTGGGGCCTGGGAGTCTGGTTCAGCTGGAAAGAGGTGAATCCGAGTAAGGCTTGCATGATTAACATGATGGAGGGTGAACACGTTGGAGGGTGAGCAAGGTTCAATCACAGGTTGTCATGATTTGTCTTAGATGAACCTGGACAGAGCACACACACACACACAGAGCTGGTTTTGAGAGTTTATTGCAAACAGTGGATAGTGGATGGTGAGAACCAGAGTCAGTTACCGGACGGGAGTTGAAGGGTGCAGGAGCTGGCTGACTGGGACGGACCGGAGAAGGCAGAGCAGGATCTGGAGACGGGACTGCTGAAAACCTTGTGGTGCAGCGATGAGAGAGTTCCTTGTACGCCGGGGCTACAGTAAGTCAAGACTGAGCAACAACAGAGTTCCTTGGACGCAGGTGCTGCAATAAATCCCACAGGGCAACAGAGTGAAATCCGGGAGACGCTGGGCTGCTGTGGAACCGAGGCTGCAGACGAGAGAATAACAAGGACAAAGGAGCAGAGATCCTGCAGCGCAGCATCGAGCAAACTTAACTTGACTGACGAGGAGTAAGTCGAGACGGACGAGAACTTGACTTGACAGGCATGACGTTGGTGAAGACTGAAGAGAACTGGACTTGACAGGCTTGGTGTTTGTAATGACTGAAGACGAGCCGGCAATGAGGAACAAACTGAGGTGAGTTTTATAGTGGTGTGAGCAGGTGGAGCCAGTCCATAGTTAATTACCGCCTGACAGGTGTTCCTAATCAGGGCTGCACTGGGAAAGAAGGAGGTAGGAAATGCTCAGGGTGCAGCCAGCCAGGCTGCACCATGACACAGGTGAGTCCAAGGAAACAGGAGGCCACACGTTGCCAGCCAGGAGCTTCAGCCCAAGGAAACAGTTGTAGGAAATGTAGAAAGGAACTAAGCAGAGACTCATATTCTGTGCACACCTTATAACCACACATGAATTAAAAAAGGTTTTTAAAAATCAGAAATCAAAATCAGAAGCAATGATCAGAAGCCTCTGATTCGCAGCTTCCGATTCCGGTGTTAAATATGTGAATTAGCACTTTCAGAAGCTACAAATCATATGCAAAGGTTAGCTTGCAATAACAACAACAAAACACCTCTGCTAAAATCAATAAGCTCAGCTGTGACTCGAGGAACATGTTAGAAAGGTTACTCGTAGACACACTACAAATACATTTAAACACAACCTAATTATTTTAGATATTTACTCAATTCTGCTGATTGTGGCACATCGATAGACAAGTTCAGTTTTTCTTTTTTCCGCATTTGACTGACAGCAGTGGGAGGTCCATCACAATCAGGAACAGCAGTGTGGCAGGATTGTTGTTTATATTTCTGATTTTTTATTTTCAACAGAGAATGAGAAAAGGGCACTAGTCAGAGAACGGTACATCTGCAGATTGGAAGTGGGAAGTTCGAAAGTTTAGACATTCGCCCAAATATTGATTGGTTTATTCGGCTGGGCCTGTTTTTTTCTGCTTTTTTCCATTTTTGCCTATTTTTCCTTACTTTTGGCAGTTGCAAGGCGGGATGAAAAGAATGAACGTACTGCATTCTTGAGTCATGAAGTTGGTGTTTCAGAATGATATTTAAAATGGTGTCAGTTTGTATTATGTACCTGGATACACTTATGTAGAAAAGTAACATTTATTGAATCGGGTTTTGAATAGAATATTTGCCCATAAACAAAACAAACAAAAACAAACACACCCTTTTTTGTTGGCTATTTTGCCTGCCCTACTCCACCACGCCCTGCTTGGCTTTAATCGGCACAGGTTATTTTTCAACCGGTCTAGAAATGCCTGGAAGGCCCCACTGACCACAAATGCAGAGACGTCACAGTTTATGAGAATGTCTTTGCCTCAAAAGCTGTAGTGTCCCTTTTCTGAATACTGTTTGTCTAGACTCTATGTAATCTGCTGGGTTTCCTTAGATAGGAAACTTTTTGACCAATCTGTCTGTATGATTTGCTCGAATTTGACTTCAGATGACATGTGTTGTGAATTGCCGCTATAGAAATAAAATCAAATTGAAATTTGAATTAAATAGTAAAATTATATTTCAGTTCGACACACTCTGTTCAGTGGTCCTTAATATTAATGTCATCACTCTTCAGTTTTTCGTGGACTTCCTCTGAGAAATAAACTTCCCATTTCTCTTCGCCCTCGGCCAATCCCTGAAAAGCAGTGTGTTCACATCAAAACTCAGCTCAACTTCACTCTGTTTGACCCTGCTCCTGAGCAGGGCCGGAGAAACTCAGGCTGGCCTTGAAAATACCTGTTGCTGTAACGCTTGCAAGCGGGCGGAGCCGAGTAGAGCCCGGCCAAACCGAGCAGAGCATGGCCAAACCGAGCCGGTGTAAAAGGGGCTAACGTTACACCCAACGTGACATGCTAGTCCAATCACAAGTTTTGCTTTACTTAGCTTACCTCTTTTCTCAATAATGCTTTGTTGCCTATTTGGCTAGTCAGGGGAGCATGTTGTTGCTTTTTATTTCAATTTATGTTTTGTTTATTTTCTTCTTTCGTGAGCTGTCACAGCAGAGCCCTCTCCCACAGCTCGCGCTCCCTGCAACTGCTTATTCTAAGTCAAGAACCAGCCCTGGATGAAGAGAATAACAAAAAAGAATCCAGAACAACATCTAAAGCTCTGCAGGCCTCAATTAAGGTCAGCATTCATGATTCAAAATAGAAATGAGACTTAGTAAAAATGGTAACCATGGGAGAGATCCAAGGCAAAAACTACCGTTGATCAAAAGACCATAATGTAATGATTCTGAAGGTTGAGGACCCAGTATTCAGCCAGACAAACGGAATGCCGATAAAATATATTTATTTTGTTACTGCTGATGGGACAGGAACCAGAACAGGTGAGGCAGTCAGATTTCAAAAAAGGGGAAAACAAGAATCTTAATCCAAAAACCAGTCCAGAGTCAAAAACAGGAAAAACCAGATAATCAAGAGTGTCCAAAGCAGAATCCAAAAACAGTGTCCTAGAAACACATCCGAGGTCGGCAATGAATAAACTTATCAGGAGCACTAGGAGCAAACCAAGCTCTACTAGTCATGAACAGAATCAGGTCAGGTATACAGGAAACAGGATGGCTCAGAAACAGTGGACATAAGACAGGAAAGTAGTGATGTTACGTGATGTGCCGAGGCTTCGAGGCGTGTGTCGAGTAATGGAGGGGGCGTTTCCGTAAAGCGCGTATCGAAGCTTGCTTCATTTAGGGGAGGAGCCGAAAACGATGACGTCCGAAGCCTCGCTGCCCGGCTGTACCACGTGACTTTTTAACAACATAGAATCAGTGGCGCTTCGGTGGGCTGCTGCTTCGCGCTTTAATTCAGGTGCGCACTTTTAAGGGTCATTTTAAAGAACTTGTAACATCAGGGGCTTCATCTCAGATCTGTCAGTACCCCTGTTCCCTTTATAGGAGCCCTTTACAGAATTTAGTTATGCATTTTGCCCACTGTTTATCCGTCGCACGCAGCGCACCAACGGGGGTAAAATCCGCCCACCGCACCGCCCAGAGTGCACTGACGAGAGCAATAGAAATTTGTCTGGTCAGCGCGGCGACTGACTGAGAAACCTGTCGCTGCACTCTAAAAACTAATACTAGGATTAACTCAATTTTATTGGTGAAACATTTTTACACTTAAAAATATTGAGTAAATTTAAAAGATGGGAAATCAAGTAAATGTAACTTATGAAATTGGTAAATCTAAGTTAAAAAATTAAGTACATCTGAATAACTAAATGTAGTATAATGACAGATAAAATTGAGTAGATCTAATTAAAATCTTAAGTCAATATAGTAGTAACCCTTGGTGAAAACCAATAATAAAATTGTGTTGATATGACCAAAATGTTAAGTAGATATAACTTAAAACATAACTATAATTTAACAAAGGAAATGTGTTAAATTTACTTAATTATTTACCTTAATTTAATTTATATTTTAATATCAATTATTTAAATAAATATGTTACATGTACTTAATATTTTAACTATATTTATCCTTTGTCTTCAAAACTACAATACACTTGACATCCATATCCTAAAAAAAAGTGAGTGCACAGATATGAAATTTTAGACATTTATTTGTCAAATGTTTACATGTGTAAAGATGTCCACAATTCTTACACAACAGAATAGTCGTAATTGCAATATTCTTGAGTAAACAAAACAATACTTCAGCTGACTCGTGTGTGTGTAAACAGTAAAACAGCTCAGCAAACTTTTCTTTGTTAACATTAAAGGAGAACTCCGTGCAAAATGAACCTGGGGTGTAATAACACATTGATACCATTATGAACCGTTCTCTGGTATTTATTTTCATGATTATCGAATGTAATGAGTTTTACCTCTAAATTGTTTGGCTTATAACACGAGCATAGGGTGCATATTATGCCTGTACACGTGATGGTACTGTCTTATAAAGTATATTATTATTATTATTATTAAACTGTCTCTACACTTACACAGTTCTCAATGCTTCAGTTTGCATCTAGGGACCCTCATTATGTTACTGTGTTAGCGTGGGGCTATTTTGAGCCTTGTTAGTGGTATTAACTAGTGGTTTCTTTTTACTTATAATATGCCCCCTATACTAGCATTACAAGCTAAACTGTTTAGAGATAAAACTCTTTACATTCAATTATCATGAAAATAAATACCAGAGAACGGTCGTCTCAGTACAGATGTATTATTACACCCCAGGTTCATTTTAGACATTACATCAGCTGACTTGTTTGTGTCAAGAGTAAAACAGTACATCAGCTGAGTCTTACACCAGGTTAGGAACACGTATACCTTGCCAATAAAACATTACTGCATTAACAGAGCATCTTGTCGGACAATAGTCAGCAAGTTAGGTACACAGATAATTCTTTAGTCTCTGTACCTTGTTTGAAAGGTTTCCAGGATCCAGCTCCAGCAGTACCTTTTGGAAAAACTCAAAACTGTATTTGAGATTCTTGGGGTATCTCAGATCCAAGGCATATGTTAGTCCCAACAAATAGCAGCAGGCTCTGCTAGGATCTCCAAGACTGCTAAGAACAGTGATGCCCTCAATCACAATTCCTACATCTGTAGGTTCATTGACTGACACATCTTCATTCCGCAGCACGTAAATCTTCATAACTTCGTCAGCCAACTCCTCTTGAACATCAATTGGTGCATTTGCAGCATTCTGCAAACGTAGAGATTAGTGGTTAGAGCTCACTTTTTTGTAATAACTTGAGTGTCAACGTTAAAAAATTCACACAGGAGTTCAAAATATTTGGTAGTTTATTCGAAAAAAAAATTTCATGGAGTCATTTATAATATATATAAAAATAATTATACACACACACACACACACACACACGTGGTGGATAACAATTAATTTTTTATCGTAATTAATCACATGATTTTCTTGCGCTGCCAAATGTGAATTGTCTTGAACTTTGAATGCGACGCACAGCACAAATCATTGGAGGATAGACTGATCCTTACTGTTTGTGAGTTTCCATAATCTATTACTGTTTACTACACA
This sequence comes from Fundulus diaphanus, assembly GCA_037039145.1. Lineage (NCBI taxonomy): Eukaryota > Metazoa > Chordata > Actinopteri > Cyprinodontiformes > Fundulidae > Fundulus > Fundulus diaphanus. Next base: position 22,112,143 of record CM073135.1, read on the forward strand.
GTAAATCAGCAGGAGTGAATTTGCATTCGCATGGCATAGCATACCAGCAAAACTAGATGAAGGCCTATCAGGTAAAGTTATGTGGCCTATAATTTTGACTTCAGCTAAATAGGCTACAGCTAAAGCCATTGGCATGGTTACTATCAATAGAGTGCCTGACCTTATCTCGTATGATCACTGGAGCTAAGGGCAAGCAACCCCGTGGGGCCATTAGTCAATAAATAAATTAGTAAAAACCTACAAAGCAGCAATTAAAAATCCTAAAAACTATTTTACTAACCTCAAAGTCCTTTATCAAGGAAGATGCATCTTCTCCAAGATGATCAATAAGACATCGAATGATGACCTCTCGTTTTTGCTGAATGGATACCCCACTCTGCAGAAAATAATTTTCTAAATAACTAATAAGATTTGTAAAAATTTCAATTAAATCAACAATAAATACTTGAAACATTGGCAGAAAATAATAGTATTTATGGAGTGGTGCAAAGTAGATGCAAGTAGCAAGAATACAAACAAAACAAACTCATTCATGGTGCAGAAGAACATACAGATGCAGACATAATTCTAGTATAGTTGTTTTTTCTATACAATTACCTAAGCCTCGCTCACACTATACAGGAGTTTTAAAATCCTAACCGATTTTGAAATCTGGTTGCAGCACACAATAAAGGAGAATCTTTGCAGATTTTCTTACCTCAAATCTTAAACAAAATAGGAAAATAGTGGCGCATCACACACTACAAGATATTCTTAAGGTTATCTTGCAAGATTTACCACCTCATGTGATGCAATGTCACAGGGAACCGCATGTATACAAAATGGATACTGTGTTGTGGCAACTTGCTGTAATATTATTTATTCCTTGTAGGAATAAAAACTAAAAGAAAATCAAACGAGTGTGGACGGGAAAAGGGTTGGGGATTGTCTGTTCTACATCTAGAGGAATGTTTTTTTAACTGTTTTGAATTGTTTGCAGTAGTGTTCTAGCAAGGGCTAGATTGTTTACAGTTGTTTGGCAAAATGTTAGCACTAGTTTATAGCGCTAACTTACTGTAGTGTGGAACTGTGTTTTAGTAAAATTTAAATCAAATAGGTTATTGTATTCCAAGATAGACACAGGAAATGTAGCAACCTTATGCCTCAGGTCTGATCACCAGAAATGCAGCTGTAACAGTAGTTATCATCAAGTAACGTTCTTTTCTATCTCCGTTGTCCACCTAACGCGTATAACTGAATTTGCGTTTGACATTTTCAAAATTTACGTCACCTTGTAAGAAGACCTGTCTCTCTTTGGCTATATTGTGAAAGATTTGATGTTTGAACGCCTCACATTACCAGATAATCTGTGCCAAACATCGGAAACCGATCAAGGGCCTCGACAAGATTTTTTCTTAGATTCTTGGGAGGAGATAATCAGGCATAAATCGGTGTAAAACTCCTGTAGTGTGAGCTAGGCATTACTGAAATAGAGTCATTAAATACTTAAGAGTAGTACAGGACACAGATAATCTGGAAATTAAATCAGTTTCCTCTGGCTCACTCCACTCCAGAGGGAATGCAATGAAAGTACCTGTAGTAGAATACTCATGTGTGCCCGATGACGCTCGCCTGCAGCACCCTTCTTTGCTTGGAACAGGGACAGCAGTTTGGGAGAATACAAGTCCAACATTGACATGAATTTCGGCTCCAGATTGCGTGTGGTGATCCTTTGGAACTCTGCGCTGACCTAAAACACAAAGATGAGAAAAGACAAAGAAAGAACTGGTAACACAATCTATTGTCATTTCAATTCAGCAAACAGTAAAACATGCAGGTTTTCTGTATTTATTTGTGTTAACCTCTGCACAAATTCCATTTACTCACTTGCAAGACGTCAAACAAGGCTGGCCATCTGTCCATGATATCTTTGATGCTCATCTGTAGGCTGATGATATCTTGTCTTCTATGTGCAAAGGTTTTGCACATCAAGTTCTTAATGGCAGTGCAGTCTTTCTTCTGTGACTCGGCAATTAGCAGTTGTCGGTCCAGCTCTTGTTGTTCCCTGCTGTCTCCTGCTGGATAATGTGGGAGAAAACTCACTTCTCCTTTCCGGGCTTTCTTTATATTCTTTGCAGGTGCCCTGTCTTCATGGTGCTTGTTTTTAAGGGAATTGCAGGTAACATCCGGAAATCCAAGACTTCTGAGCTTTGACCTGTAATTTCCCATTTTGTATTTGAGACTATACATCCATCCAATCCAGCCATTACGACTCCCTGGTTCAGTCAGACATGGGTGCTTTTTGACTAAAGCCTCGGCCACCTCACCGATCTGAAGGCCTGTGGGGTAAGCTGTGTAGCCGTACATGTAGTCTGCTAGTTTTTCCAGAATCTCAGACTTGATCCGAGGATTATTCAGCAAAGTGCCATTTTTGCCAAATTCTTCATTGGCATTCTTCAGTACTGCCTCTGTTGCCACAGAGAAAAGTGGAATAATAATATCATCTGGCCACAATGATCTATGAGGGCTTCCACGAGGGGTTAGTATTACAGTGTCTTGGGAAGATGATGTGTCACTATTCTGGTAATCTGACCTTGTATCAGAAGCAGAGCTTGAACTGCTATTCAAATTGCTTACATCAGTCTGGTTTTCAGTGGGAGTACATGTAAGCACGATTGAGGGAATAATCACAACTTTTATTGTCCCCTTGTGTTGAATCTGGTTGGTAGAATGGAGTGTGAAATAATCACCAAAGTTCTCATCCAAGTAATGGAGGGTAAAATCGTCAATGATTCCAAATGTATCCTTCACAGTCTCATGTAAGCCCTCCACAGTGCTGGGTATTCCTGAGGATAGAGTAAGCTTCTCACTTCGGTGTTCTATAACAACTTTCAAGGCAATGCAATCCATCTGGACCAAAACAGAAAAATAAACAACCCAAATTAAGGTTGGTGTTACAGATACAAGAGTCTCAGTCTTTTAACCTAACATTGGCAAACAATGTGACGTTTCAGTGTCACCATGTGTTTGCCTCCCACAAAATATGCTGTCATGGGATACGTGTCACCAAGTTCATAATGCTGCAGCAGGGTCATTTTTCCAGTGTGATCCAACACAAATGCCCTGAAATGTTCGTCATACCAGCTGTTAAGTAATTTCACAATAAAACAAACATTATTGTCAACAATTACAATTTGTGAAATCTCAACAAAATCAGACAGACCACCAGTTGACCCATAAGGCAAAACCATCCCAGCAGCATATTTAGTTCCATGGTACATCACAACATTGGTCAAGTTCACAGAGGTTTGTGTTGGATAAACCTTCTTGAAAGACTGCTGTATTTCCATATCAAGTAGCTCTAAAGGAAGAGATGATATTTTAGTGATGCATATTTCAGATTTCAAAGCATTTGATTGTGAATGGTATGCCATCATCATTTGGTGCTTTGAAGCAAGTGACATTAATACATTTCTGAAGTTGTGCGTGTATCGAGTTACTTTCTTAAAGAAGCTATGTTTTGCCTCAAAGCGCATAGTCCAGAGGCTAACCAAAGGACCAAACTCTCTTATCTTATCAGGATAATGCTCCAGAAAATGGTGCTTTGGAGTTAATTTTTGCTCTGGGAAAACTTCCAACAGCCTGTGACGATGTTCTGATATGAGTGTGTCTAGGTAGCAAATACTTTCCTCAGTATGAATAGGAGATACTACAAGCTCAGTAATATCTTTTAAACACATGAGAACTTGCCATGCTGGATCATTCAGTGGTATTTTCGCCCCAATAATGAATGATAATAGTCTTAATAATGTCCAGTTCTCATGTGCGTTCCCACCTACACTTTTGCGCAAAACAAAATTTGTTGGGATTGGCTGGGGTTGATCAGTTTTGTCAGTCCATCTGTATGGAAATTTTGTTATGGAATTGTTAAGTTCTGTCAAGGTGAAATACTGTTTGCGGATGAACACATGAAGACACAGTGCCAATTCCAACGGAATTATGCCTTCAAAAAGATCATGCAGAATATCTGGTGGGTACCCTGTTACAAAATGAAAATAACTTAATTTACTGGTGATGGGACAACCTTTCTTCACACCATAACAGTGTACCAGAGTAGGATTTTCCTTTATAGTTTGAACATGTAAATTATAGTTCTCTTCTGTTCTTGGTGGAAAAGCTCCGGAACGCACTTCTTTTTGCTGATAGTCCGAATGGTGTCCAATACAAAACCTACAGATGTAATGTCCAGAAAAGTTTTCTACAAGCCCACCCAAAGAATGAGCACCAAGATTGTCAGCTGAAATGCAAAAAACAGTGCCTTTGATGTTTGTACCAACCTGAGGCAAAAAAATTCCTTCCTTCTCAAATATTATGAGATCTTTCAAAAGAGGTTCCAGAACAGCTTCATAGCCAAATTTTTTTACATCATTTACCTTACAAAGAAGAGCCAAATGAATAGATGTTAGCTGTGATCTCAGATCAGATGGTACATCTGCAAGTACCCAGTACACTGCTGTGACTTTATGTTTTTTGCGTGAAGTTCCAAGAGGATTGCAGATTTCAAAATCATCTATGTAGAGTATAAGTGAAATACTGAACTCTTCATTAGCATGAAGTTCATTTAGCTTGAAATATTTACCATCATGGAAGGATGCCAAATGTGAAATGTTTGAATGTTTAGTCAAAACATGGTTAACAATGTCTTCATTAGTCAATAATTGCTGTAAGGTCTGTAAAACCGGCACATACTGAAAGCTGCAATTCCCCTCTGGATCTAAAATATACTCTACCGGCTCATTTACACTAAAGTTTTCTTTAAAATATTTTCCCCTCTTAAACTTTGAAGAAAAGGGACCATCAGGATCAAATGCTGCATTTAAAGGATTTGCGTGACACAGTTTGTCTACCAATTCACTGACAATAGCTTCATCTATAGCACACTTATTCTTTATGAAGATTTCACTAACTAACTTTGGAATATACTGAGATGACAATGTACAAATAAAATGAAGCTGTTCCACCAAGTCATCAACACATTTGCCAGACACGTTATAGATGCTTTCCAATTTTAACAAGAAAGAACCAATATTTCTCTCTATTTCATTTATATTAGCTCGCCCAACACTGTCCCTTTCACAATCCAACTCTAAAGTGGTGTCAAAGTCCACATGTCCATGTGATTCTAACACTGGATCGCAGATGTCATTGTTAGTCAAATTTGGATGTTTTGTTATCACATCGGTCTTAAAATCTTTCCATGAATAGGACTTGTGCTTTCTACTTCTGTGTGTTGCATAAGTCCCATATATGTTCGTCTTAAAATCACATCCAGCAAAAGCACAGTCTATGGTTTCATGTCTTTTCAAGTGGGAATTAATATGTTGGAAATATTCTTGTGTATTAGGATAAAGTGAGTCACAAATTTTACATCTGAAAGATTGCTCAACTTCACGCTCTTCAGTTTCTTGCAAAGTGTGGGATCTATACAAGTGTGTACGTAGGCCACCCCATGTCTTAAATGAGCAAGGACAGTTTAAATGAAGACATGGTACTGTATATCCACGAGCAAAGGTACCATGTTTTAGTCGATAGTGCTTCAGAAGTGGCCCTTTTGATGAATCCACAAATGTGCAGAGCTTACATTGCCATCCCATAAGGTGCCACCTAAAAAAGATTATAGTGTTAACATAAGGTGCTAACAGAGTGATTAGATGCTACATCATTTCATTTTTGGAATGATATATTTTTATCATAAAGGCCAGTAAAAGGCGTGTAGATAACTTAAACACGCCACTTAAAATAGTATAAAAATAAGTATAATACAATATAATAAGCAGACATGGCAAAAATTTGCATGGGAACACATTTAAACATATTACTAATTTCCTACCAAATTATAAGGAATTAACTAAATTATTAATATAATAGTTCAATATAAACTATTCAGATATTATAAACTGATTGATGAAGTAAAGCAATTATTCAGCAACCCTTTAAGGTTTAATTGCGCCAATGAGCTATATTTAACATCAATCAGTAGTTGGCAGTTCAACTAAAAGTACTTTTCATTTGTAAAGTATTTGGGTTTATTTCGAGGATAACTATACATAAATAACTATATTGAGAAATATATTGTTACCGTGACATAACAGTCATATTGTGAAATGGAATTTTGGTCATACCACCCACCCCTTACAACTCACTCTTCTTATTTACTGTCTTTCTGAGCTTGTGTAAACCAAATGAATATGTTGGGATCCTCGATCCTAAGGCTATACATTTAATTCTCCTGAAACTTTGTAATAAATAGATAAAATGTACTTGCCGTACTGTGGTCTTTGTTCAGCTTCTTAACCTCAGCTGTGTTGGTGCTGTGAAACAAATGAAACATGATCAATAAAATTCACCTTCTCTTGCTCTAGCCATTAGTATCTGTACCCAAATCTTTTACAATCACAATGCCTCAATCGCAGATGGACAATGGCATCAATTGGCCCAACCCTAATTTGAACAATTATTTAAAATGAAACTACTGGAGACAATTTGGAGAAAAATTACCATGCATTATCCTAGTTGCAGATGTTGAGCAAAATGTCAACATGCATGCACAATTTGATATTATTTGACTAAACAGTATGCGTTTTCATTATCATTTTATATTTAACTTGTGCTTACTCTAATCTGCCCGGTTCTTTAGCAATACCAGTCCAGTACAAATAATTATAGATCTAAAAATAAAAAAGTTTTAGTTTTCAGTTTTAGAATTGATTAACATTTTAAATGTTGCATCTATAGCAGCAACAGTAAAATGTGACAGCAAAGTTACTATACACTTAACCATATCCCACTGAAAACAAAAATAATAATAATCATCATCATCATCATCATATTATTATTATTATTATTATTATTATTATTTTCCGGGGCGCGTCCGCGTCTGCAGCGGACGCGCAGACGCGGACGCGCCCCGGCCGAGCGGTTAGCGGTTAGCACAAACCATGTTAGGAGGCCTTCAGTCCTCAACGCGGTCGGCCCGGGATCGACTCCGACCCGCGGCGCTTTGCCGCCTGTCTTCCCCCCCCTCTTCCTGTCAGCTCACTGTCAATAAAACGCGTGCCACTAGAGCCGCAAACACATTAAAAAAATTTTTTTTTTTTTCCTACGTCGCTCTCACAGCATCACGGGTTAGCTTCGGTGTGAGTGGTTGAAATAGCACGTCCAGTGTTTCCCGCAGGCTCGGGGGGACGACACGGCTTCCGCGGACCGAATCGCGGGGGGGGGGGTGGACGACACGTTTTCCGCGGAGCGGGGGGTACCCATGTGTTTTTTCCCTGCCATTCACGCACGCGCGAAACCAACAACAACAAACCGCGTGTTAACGTCACATTTTTTATTTTTATTTTTTGGAATGTTGGCGAAGCGGTAGCGTGAGTTTGGCGAGGCGGCCGCCTCGCCAAGACAGCGCTGCGGGAAACCCTGACGTCGATAAAGATGACACGAGTGGCTTAACCAAGCATATGCAATAAGGCCCCTATGGAGAGGTCCCAGATGTATGTAAGTGAAGCTAGGCGGAGCAACATACATCTGGCGGAAGTCAGGTTAGCCTGCACATGCCGTCTGCCCAATGTGTGCGCGCGCGCTGCCCGCCCCCCCTTTATTTAATATGGCACTGTGAAGTCGAGAAAGTTTTCGCAGCGCGTTATCCAAATATAAAAACATATTTTAGTATTTTAGTACTTTTATTAGTTAGTCGGTCGTGCTACTGTTATCGTTGGCTGAATTCCCTGTCGACTAAAGTTACGTTAGCTTGAACGTTAAGTACCTTTCACAACCCTGCAACGGTAACTTACATATGAAAGCATGGCTACGACAGTAGTACTCAGAAAATTACTCCCTATAAAATGTTAATGAGCAATACATTATTAATATTTCATTAACCTTTACTAGCTGGACACTTACCACGGTAATCTCCCAAGTGCTGTGTCGGTGTCTCTCCTTCTGGCCGGCCGCAGGCTGCCACTTGTTGCCAAGGCAGAAAGGCAGATTTCCCATGAGGCCGCACGATTAGCGTCAATTTGCCGCGTAAATTACTCACAATCTTAAGTAGTTGATTAAGTTGAAATAATATTAAGTTACAATAAGTAATATTTGTAGTTCTTGAAAATAATCAGTAAAAGTAATCTTTACCCAAATATTTTGTTTTAAATTTACATAAATATATAAACAATATCTAAAAAAAATAATTTGTTAAGCACATACTAATTTCATTTTGTGAGATAAACCTAAATCATAGTTGTAAATTGGACACAAAATTAACTGTAGAATTTCTAGACATTTATTTTGGTATGTACAACTCAAACAATCACTCAAGTGATATTAAGAGATTTTATAAAGTTAATATAGCTATTTTTTACTATGATTTTTACTAAGCCTGTGAATCATTTTTTAGAGTGTGTGAAAGGTGATGATAATGGTTATAAACTGTAACAGTCTAGAAGTGCATTGAGCTGAAAAGAGGGAGACATCAGCAGCAGGATCGTGCGTAAAGACGCAGCGTGAACCTCTGTGTGCTTCAGTGTTGCTGCTGAGGGGAAATTGTTGACCATAATCCCCCCCCCCGCCCCCAAAATTAGCATAATCTCACTCTTAAATTTTGATCAAAGTTGAGAGGTCTGATTATTACACACCATGCCATATCACCTGGCACTACTATTTTGGGAATAATTACACACAGAGAATACATTCAAACAATATTTTATTATACACATATGTGTATACATAATTTATGTAGACAAATGATTTCGTCCTACGCCTTTTGTGAAGTCATTCCCAAGAGCCATAATAGACAAAAAAATCAATGCATCACACGTGTTAAGATACAGCTGGCTGTGATTATACACCTCGCCAGTAGGTGGTTTCGTGTGCACATGAAGCTCCAAGAAATGAACCCTTTCTCAAAATAGTTGGCTCAAGTGGTTCAATGCCTCATGAGGCTTCATCTCGCCATCACTACAGGAAAGAATCGACAGGTAACTAGACACTGGCTCAGACTCACCGGTAACTATAGCAGACGAACTGGCACTGATGACTGAACTGAACAGGGATTATATAGAGCTGGGACCAGGTGAAGCCAGTAAAAGATAATTGCAGGCGGGGTGGAGCAGAGCAGGTGTGTAAAGAGAGTAATCAAACCAGCCATCAGTGCCGAGATCCCAACAGAAAACAGAAGCAAGCCAGAAACCAAAACAATAACAGAAAAACTGGGAAAACATGGCAGATAGCAAATAAAACTGATAACATACACAGAATCAAAATACCAAATAACCCCAGAGCCCACACTATGGCACAAAACAAACTAAGACAGGTAAGTGGGCTGGCAGGTAAACCAAACTGAACTAAAACCTTACAGAACCCTGACTGATAACATAAAAGAACAAGATCAAACCATAACAAAAACTCAAATCATGACACATAAAGCCTTTTCTCACGTTTGTTAATTAAACATCTCTGTGATCCTCAAAACCTCTGTGTTAATATTATCTGACATGATAAGATAAAAGAGTACATTTTGGAAGGAGTGCCTCCCGTTAAATCTAGTGTAAAACTAATAAAGCATTCCAGAAAAAGAGCATCATACTGATTGGCAAACCCATATGTGTCACGGTTTGGGGTCATTCTGACTAACTTGCTGTAATTAATGGAACCTTGAATTCCTCCCTTTACCAAAAAATCCTCAAGTCAAATATCTGGCCATCAATTCATGAACTTAAGCTCAAGCAGACTTCGGTACTTCAGAAAAACAAAAATCCAATTAACACCAGCAAGTCCTCCTTTGAATAGCTCAAGAAAACAAAAGTGAAGTTTTGAAGTTATATAAGACTCATTGCCTGTTCTTATATGACAATTGTAGTGGTTAGTTTTGGAGTCAACTATAATGATAAATCAAAGATTTTTTGATAGTATCACTGTACAGAACATAAAAGAGATGTCAGTTGAAAAAAAATCCCAGGGAATTTATGCTTGATACATTTTTTTTCTATTATATGAAGACCATTTCTTAAAATTCAAAGTAGTGTCACAAATGACTAGATGATTACCAGCAGTAGATGTCTACGCACCTTCTTATCTGGCTGTATAGCATTTTTTTTACTCTGGCTAAGCCTAAAGTGAGATTAATCAGCATGACCTCTCTGCTGGTTGTGGTTTGAGAAGCTGATAGACAGTTATCAGGGCAGAGAGTGTGAAATTATCTCTCACTACGGTAATCGTCCACTCCCTCCGTCCCATGCCCTGGTGCAGCATCTAATTATCACCTTGCTGATGTCCCTGCCATCCTTCACATATAGTAACAGACAGCCTAACAGGGCGTATACTTGTACTGCTGCATACACATAACATTAGCTTCATGAGTGCTGTTTGATATTATTTGAAATATGTTCCAGTGAATAAAGATGACTTCAGGAGACAAGTTACAGTATATAGCTGAGACACTCTTCTTGTGTTTCTAAACTGGTAACAATTGAGAAAGCTGGAACACCTGAGGTCAGATGGAAAAACAAACATTTTGTCAGGATATATACATTCAGAAGAGCAAAATCTAAGATGTTTCATCTCTACATGTATGAAATTAAAGATTAAACATTTATGAGAAAGAGCACACTTTGTCTAATCATGTCTAAGAATGTGAGAGCAATGAAAGTGATTTTTAAAAGACAAACCAAAGTTGGTGTTTCAGCTAAAATAAATAGAACTGGAAGCATTGGATGATCGCATGCGTCACTCACAGGTTGATTTCTCTTGAAGCAGAGTTTTTGCTAAGGTAGTCTTCAGCTTTGTAGTTTTATTATGTAGTCAATTAAAATAATTTTTTAAGCAAATGTACGTCATTTGACATTTTGAAAGGTTCATTGTTTGTTTGCTTGGTGAATCACAAGTAAGCTGCTGGAGTGCGAAATACCTGCAAAGCAAATATGACAAATAGGATCTTTAAACACTGGAATACTGCAGTCTGTTTCTAATATAAATGAATCAACATTGTTTTAGAAAATAAATTTCACATGCAAAAAATATACTATAAAGTATTGTGTTCATAGTGTTTTTGCTAGGCTTAAATAAATCTGAAAAAATTAAAATGACACGAAACGCAAAAGTATGACAATGCAAAGTCAAATATATTGTTTTAATATTATAATTAGTACTTCAACATAATAATGTGCAAAATATTATTCAATTTAAAAGTGCTTTTTGGTAGGAAATGTGAATTGTAGGTGTGTCCAGGCAAAGCACAAAGTCTGTAACAAACATATATGAAAAATAGCACCAAAAGTATGAAGGTTATTTTGTTCCAATACGATTTGTGCATTGTAAGTGTGAATTTGAAGTTGTAGAGGGAGTTAAATTCTAAAAAAAAAAAATTACAAGTACAAATTTTTTTTACACCTCTTCAAATTTTGAGTACAAGTACACAAATTGTGTTCTGTGAGTTGCACATCAAAAACCTCTTACATTCTCAGTTTTGCTCCAAATGGTCCAGAACTCTTGTTGCTAAACTATTTGTGCATTGTAATTTTGGTGTTTTGTAATTGTAGATTTTTTTAAATCTGTCACAAGTACAAAATAAAGTTACACCTCTTCAAATTCTTGAGTACAAGTACACAAATTGTGTTCTGTGAGTTGCACATCATAAGTGTCTGTCATTCAGTTCTGCTACAGTTGATCTAAAACAAAAGTTGCAAAACAAATTCAAACACGTGTATTAAAATCTTCAAAAAAATATTTTTTAATATTTTTTTCCCTTAACACAAATACAAATCAACAAGTACAACTGCACGAATCTGCTCCTGTGAGTCACAAATTCATCTTTACAAGTTACGCCTTCATTTTCACTTTTGACACAACCGCCCCAACGGTAAAAAATGATCTGTGACTTGTGGGTCGTACCCTTGATCAGACAGCAGGGGGAGCTGCCTGCTCGGTCAGTCTGTACCAACCGGAAATACACACTGCCTTGTTGCCTTTTAAGTACTCTGCACACATATGCCTTTGAAGGACGCAGCTGTCACTGTCATAAACAAAGCCATGTTTTTCTTTCCTGTCACTACAATTTTGAAACGAAAAACCAGAAAATTTTAATGAAAAAAAAACGCCCGTTTTTGGATTTCGCCAATTCCATTTTCCATTTTCTCCTTCGGCCGGTTTCACGGCTGGCCCGGAAGTGCAGGAAAATATTTCAAAATAAAAGCATCAATGTAACATAATGGAAGCCTGAAGAAAAAAAAAATAATGAAGCGTAGAGATGTCTTAAATAAAAAAAGGACGGTTTTACGTTGCAACATGACAGTTTATTGTAGAGACATGAGCTTTATTACATTATTGTGTGTTTTATTAGTGGAACATGAAACATAAAAGCAAATCACATGCTGTAAACCAAAAATATAGAAGCAAAGTTTATTTTTCTCATCAAGCAAACCCTATTGGATTACTGTCTATATGTGTCTTGATTTTAGTGAACAGTACATATTTTTGAAGCTAACAGAGAAATTAAGATTTTTTTCATTGATTTATTTCATTTATCTTCACTCACAAATAAATACAAATACTGCCACGGCCGTGTCATTGTAGACCAGCCACTGCCAGCCTATTTCGATGATACATTTATAAATTATTTAAATCATTTAAATTTAAATCACTTCACAACCCCCCTTTCAGTGAAGCGGCTGAAAATTTAGATCTCAAAATGTTACTGAGATGACAGATCAATATGTTTCATAATAAACCGGCCCTGATCAGTATTTCATATTCTTAAAGTTTTTAATGTCTCTTCCTTTATTGTTTTCACACAGGTGAATTCCACTTTCATATTGATACACTGGAATTAATGTCAAACCAAAAAGTATGTGCGTTTTTTTTATTATTTTATGTATAGCGTAATGATTTTGTACACTTTTCATTTAGTTAATTCTGTTCTAACATCACCACGCTGTGGATTAAGTAGCTTTTAAGAGCTTTTTAAAAAAACATGTTTTGCTAAGATGTCTTGCAAACGAAGCATGCTAAGAATTTAGTATTTCATTAATTGTGGCCTTTATTAACAAACTTTAGAAGGGGAAAAATAAATTACCACAATTCTCAATTCAGTCACTAGGGGGCAGTGAACACGAGACAGGGGAACGTTTATAATGTTCACATTTAAATAATTTCACAACTAAATTAGTATCTTGAAAATCACCCAAGCTAACTAAACAAATACGAAAATTGTTTGAAACAGAACTAAACCTTGGATCATCCAGGATCATCCAGTAGTCTCGCTAAGAAAACAGTTTAATTTCTGCCGGAAGTGGATTTCGACACCACGCTTAGCCGGAAGTTAACAGACGCCATCTTGTTATCCTAGGAGAGGAGACGGTTATCTTTCGGATGACATACAGGTAAGACTATACCTCTACATCTAATAAATACTGTTTTTCGAAAAGTAACTATAAAGAGTGCAGGAGCTAGGTTTAAAGTGTCTGCTGCAGACATAGTTTAGAGAATGCTACAGGTTTGAGAGTAATAACAGCAGCAACAAAAAAGCCACAGTTTTAGGTGACCACGACCGCAGCTGCTACCGCCGTCGGCTTGGAGCTTCGGCTCTGTGGCACATTCTACCGTCTTAAGGGAATCAGAGCTGGACTTACACTATTAGACCTTAGCTACTTGGGCTGTTTAGTGTATTTATTTTTTTTTATTGTTTTTTTGGCAGTCGGTATTTGACGGAAAGTTAAAAGGGCCGTGAGTATACCCCAACGCCGACTGTTTTTAACGCGCGTAATGGCGCTGATGTTTTTTTTCCCTCGCTGCGCTGGACTTTTTTTTTCTTTCCCCTCGATGCGGTAGTTCCAGTGACCCACGATCACTGTTTCCAAGCCTGATTATTTCAAACGACTTTAAGTTTTTTTTCTATTTGCGGGTTGCTGTTCTTTGGGTTTGTTTCTAAAAGTGAAGTCGCTTTTTGACTCTTAAATAAATGATAATGCAGTGCATATATCCAGCTGAAATCCCCCCGCCTTATAATGCACACATTAGCCTATAGTCACATCTGTGATGCGATAAACTCAAAACAAATCTAGCTTCATTTTACATGGATTTAGATCTGTGATTAACCACAGAAATAAATTTTCTAACCAAATCATTTGCAGTTGTTGGTTGGAGTTTGTTATCTCTTGTGTTTGTTATCATAGCTGAAAGCTAAAACATTTATTTTTTTTTTTTTTAAATAATGGAGAATTCAAAAAGGAGGAAAATATTGGCAAAAGTGGAGGAACATTTGCTTATGCTCGAAAAGGAGTTGACTGATTTGTTGGCAGTTAATTCTGAGAACATAGATTCCATGGACACTTTCTACTATGCTTGCGATGAGAATTTATCAAGTAATCATGAAGAAGAAAATTCCACTGATGTTTTTTATGACTGTAACATTCCATCATTTGATCATATCAATGAAAATTGGGATTCAGTATAGATCTTACAATGATGGACAGATGCTGATCTCCTCTTCTCGTGGCAATAACTGTTTTTCTGTTGGGGGAAATGTTATTGTGCAAAACATATTGTCACATTCCGACACCGTTAAAGTACTGTGTAATTCCTTTGAAAACGCCCAACCGTTTTTAACCTATCCAATGGACTCCTCGCTTATTGGAATTCTTTTTGTCTTCAATTTATCTGAACACTTGCAGCTACTACCTCTGGAGGACTTAAAAACAAAAATGGTTATGTTACCACACAAGACTGGATATGTGGCATTGCCACTCCTGCACTCGTGCTTTGTTTTTTGTTTTTTATTTGTTGTTATGCATGTATGAATTTCTATTGATGTGTATTTTTTTTCTTTAAGCATGTTGCCTTTTGCATTTTTTGATTTTGAAAATGGTGGAGGTTTGGCAGTGATTCCGACCAAATGGTTTATCGGGCCTGAGGAGGATGAATGCTACTGGCCACCAGCAAAAGTTAAAATTGCAAAGGCGGTCATAGAGCAACAGGACCCACACTGACTGGGTAACCTACAAGTTGACTGTCAAGAGAAAAGCAGGTAGTGTAACCATCTTTCTTAATGTATGATATGATGCGACAAGAAGAGCTCACCATTGATTTGGTTAGAATTTGTTCTCTGAAATGAAAGTAATTGTAACTCTTTCTTTTGTATCTCTCAGACAGCAACATACGAGATAGCCCGTATAAAATTGGTTGAGTTTGAACAGAACACAGATGTCCCGACAGAGTCTGATTCTGCGGAGAACATGGGAAGGGGGAAGCGCAAAAAGAGGTAAGGCTGTTTGGATTATGCATGTATGTTAGTGTCGTCTCCCAGGACCACACACACTGACAGTCTATGGAAACACTGATGTCTACATTGTATGATTATATGCACAACTGTGTCACCTGTTGTACAAAATATATTGTTTTAGTATTCTGTACCAAACTACTTTTAAAACACTTCAATTCACTTAACTGTAACAAATGAATTATCTGATTGTGCTGGTATATTTTACAGGTCTAGGAGAGTGATTCTGTCCAGCGAGGAAGAAGATGATGATGACCCTACACCTCCACTACCTCCATCCACCCACAGGTATGTACTGAGACACCTCCTCTGCCTCCATCCATCCTCAGGTCTGTGCTGACGCCTCCATTGCCTTCATCCACCCACAGGCCTACACCTCCTCTGCCTCCAGCCACCCTCTGGTCTGCCCCGACACCTCTACTGCCTCCAATTCTGACATACAGTGATGTGAGTGAAACTGATTGGAATGTGTACTTTCAATCGGCCCGTTTAATTGTCTGATTGAAGTGTCTGTGCTGACATCTCCTTTGCTCTATCCAACTGGTCTACAATGACACTTTTTTTGCTTGTACTCCTCCTTAGGTCAACCATTTCACCACCCGAAACCCCGCAAATGCAAATAAGGGACAACATCCTTGTTCACATCCTGACAGTCCTCGAGGAACTCAAAGAAGACAATCGAGTCACTAGAAGGATGCTACAAACCATGGCACAGCGTGGCAGCAGTGGTGACATCCTTTCTTTCATCCCAGATGGTTTCCACCTAAAGACAGTTAGGGAGGTCGAAGTAATGGAGAAAAAACTGTCTGACCCAAGCTTCATGTCTGAACTGGTATGTATGTAAAGTCTAGGCTAGTGACATTTCATTCAGTTTTATTGGGGTGCTGGCAGTAGATGTGATCTGAGCTGCAACAAATCATCAATAAATTGAACAGTAATCAATAATTCAATTAACTGGCAACTATAGTTTTCTTAAAGCAAAAAAGTCCTAATTCTATGATTTTAGCTTCATAAATAGGAATATCTTGGTCTTCTTTGTTCATTCATGGCCATAAACCAAGTATCTCTTTGTTTTGTGGACAGAACAAGAGATTTGGGAAGCACCAACATATTTCAAAATGTTTTAACATTTTATTATTATAGCAACCAATCACAATGTTGAAATAATCAACAATTATACATTAATCTATATCGATAGATTAATCAACAATGAAAATAATCTAGATCCAGAGTTTGTCTTTTTGTCAGGTTTACTCCAGTGGTTATAAAATGATTTAGCTGGGGGTGCGCTCGTGGCGTAGCTGGTAGCGTGACCCATATTTGGAGGCCTTTGGTCTGACCCGCGGCCCTTTGCCGCATGTCTCCCCCCTTCCTCCACCCCTTTCCTGTCAGTCTACTGTCAATAAAAGCGAGCCATTAAAAGCTGCAAAAAAATTAAAAATGATTTAACTTTGTACTGACTTTGTTCCCCCTTAGGTACGGAATGGAAAGCGGGAATTCAGGACTTTAAAGCTGTTTGAAGTCATATTTGGTAAGTGCATGATGGATAATAATAACTGTAATATAGTAACTTTAGTCCAGAGAAATTTATACTAATTTATTGTGACCATAACATATATTTCCTGCAGGAGCTTTAAAGAAGAGCACCTTAACCAGCGAGATCACCAGGAATGATGTGAAGATGGCAGTTTAGAAATGGCTGATCGGATCAAGGGACAGGGGAGGCAATAGACAGGTCCGACTGGTCCCTCCTTCTTCCACTAGATCCACTTCTTGCTCAGCGGAAGAAAATTTGTTATGGGACCTTTTTTTTTTCCTGTTCCATTTTTTTTCTTGATTGTAGTGACTACTTGTCTATGAAAAAACTTAAAAGTAAACAAACAAAAAATAAATTTAAAGCAAATTGTCTCTTGATGAATAGTGGGTTTCTGGTTTAACGCAGTACAAAAAATTCTCAAAATACATCAAAATGCAGTTCCGTGAGTTTATTCCAGGTTTCTTCAGGAAAAAATAAACTTGATACAAACTGAAAAACTACTTCCCACCTCTCCTGCCCTGGTTTCCTGAAAGGACTGGTAGATTGACAGACTGCAGCACTGGAAGACTGGTAAAAAAATCATAAGCCCACCCACTTTCCTCCTGAGCTACCTGGAGTACATGTATTTATACACCAAATGAACTAAATAATCTGAGTTCTAAAACAAAAATAGGGAAATAGCTCCTACATTGATGTATAACACTTTCATAACTGGTTATAATGGTTATTATAATCTGTATCACATTGTGTGTGCGTGTGTATTATGCATCTTATTTGATCTGTAAAATACTATTATTGCTTTTCATTTAATAAAAAAAGCTTGATTAATGGCATGGCATTTTTATTTTATATAGTGGATAGAGGCAACTCATGCTGCTTGACAAGCAGCACTCACATAAAAAATAATACATAATACAATAATAAAACCAAATAAAAACCCACTCCAAAATTAAATAGCCTGAAATAAAAAGGCTAGCCTGGGTACAGTGTAGGACATAAGCAAAGATAGGCAATGCAGCTTATCTAGCTATTGGTTAGATTGGATCTCAGTTGTCTTATGAATAAGAATCTCCATCTATAGGCTATTCAATAAGGGAGATTGTAACTCTTGTTTAGTAAAAATGTAATCAAAAATTTCCATCGTGGAGAGAGAAAACACTGAGGAACTCACGTGAAAGCTGCTATAGATGCTTTTCTAGCCCAGACACGGAACAGTGTAACTTTTTAATTAGCATCTTTTGTATGACAAATATGAAATACATGAGGCACTCTATCCCCGTGGCAGTATTTGTATGTATTTGTGAGTAAAGATAAATCAATTAAATCTATGAAAAAATCTTCATTTCTCTGTTAGCTTAAAAAATATGTACTGTCACTAAAATCAAGACACATATAGACAGTAATCCTATAGTGAAGGTGGGTTTTGCTTGATGAGAAAAATAAACTTTGCTTCTATATTTTTGGTTTACAGCATGTGATTTGCTTTTATGCTTCATGTTCCATTAATAAAACACCCAATAATGTAATAAAGCTCATGTCTCTACAATAAACTATCATGTTGCAACGTAAAACCGTCCTTTTTTTATTCAAGACATCTCTACGCTTCATTATTATTTTTTCTTCAGGCTTCCATTATGTTACATCGATGCTTTTATTTTGAAATATTTTCCTACACTTCCGGGCCAGCCGTGAAACTGGTTTTATCTTTTAAATCCGAAGGAGAAAATGGAAAATGGAATTGGCGAAATCCAAAAACGGACCGTTTTTTTTCATTAAAATTTTCTGGTTTTTCGGTTCAAAAATGTAGTGACAGGAAAGAAAAACATGGCTTTGTTTATGACAGTGACAGCTGCGTCCTTCAAAGGCATATGCGTGCAGAGTACTTAAAAGGCAACAAGGCAGTGTGTATTTCCGGTTGGTACAGACTGACCGAGCAGGCAGCTCCCCCTGCTGTCTGATCAAGGGTACTACCCACAAGTCACAGATCATTTTTTACCGTTGGGGCGGTTGTGTCAAAAGTGAAAATGAAGGCGTAACTTGTAAAGATGAATTTGTGACTCACAGGAGCAGATTCGTGCAGTTGTACTTGTTGATTTGTATTTGTGTTAAGGGAAAAAAATATTAAAAAATATTTTTTTGAAGATTTTAATACACGTGTTTGAATTTGTTTTGCAACTTTTGTTTTAGATCAACTGTAGCAGAACCGAATGACAGACACTTATGATGTGCAACTCACAGAACACAATTTGTGTACTTGTACTCAAGAATTTGAAGAGGTGTAACTTTATTTTGTACTTGTGACAGATTTAAAAAAATCTACAATTACAAAACACCAAAATTACAGTGCACAAATAGTTTAGCAACAATAGTTCTGGACCATTTGGAGCAAAACTGAGAATGTAAGAGGTTTTTGATGTGCAACTCACAGAACACAATTTGTGTACTTGTACTCAAAATTTGAAGAGGTGTAAAAAAAAATTGTACTTGTAATTTTTTTTTTTTAAGAATTTAACTCCCTCTACAACTTCAAATTCACACTTACAATGCACAAATCGTATTGGAACAAAATAAACTTCATACAAAAGCACCACTAGCAAGGAAGTCCAAAGGTTATGAATAATGTGGGATTTAGAATGTCTGACAAAGCAAATTAAAAGGGTTAACAAAACTAAGAACACAAGGCTATTACTTGGAAACCCCACAATCTGGCAACAAAGCTGGCAACAAGTATTGCCATTAACATTGTGTACTCTGTTTTTTTTTATCAACATAAAATAATTTTTTCCATATTCAAGGAGGAATTGACCATCTGGGAATGGAAACGGAAGGATCTACAAGTGTTCCCAAAATGGACAGATAATTATTTGCAGAGTAAATCAGAAGGTAAGCGGTTTTCCTTTTAGTTTCAAGCACCCAGTGTTCTGAGGAGAGTGAAACTTCAGCACAGCCAGGGTGTTTGCAGCAGAGTTTTACATGATAATGCTTCATTTTATCATTCTGTCATCCCTTCAATATTTGGGCAGTGGTTGAGTAAATGCATTGGCTGTGGGATGCATTTGCAGTATACATGACACTCAATTTAATTCAGTCTATAGCGCACCAATTCACAACACGTCCTCTCAAAGCACTTAACAAAACAAAAAAAACATCAATTTCATCGAAACAGAAAGATTACGAGTCAAGTTCTTATCAGTACATTGCCAATTTATCCTAGAGATCAAGCGATGCATGGTTTGTACAAAGGCAAAACAGACACATTTAGTAAGTATATGATTACCGTATTTTTCGGACTATAAGTCACACTTTTTTCATGGTTTAGCTGATCCTTCGACTTATAGTCAGTTGCGACTTATAGATCAATTTTAAATGGTAAATCATACTGATCAACATGCCCCAAATAGTAAACATTAACATCTATAGCCCCAAGAGGGTGCTCTAGGCTTGTCAAAACTATATGCTGCTCCTGTACCACTCATAAAATAAAATTTTAACATTAACCTATGGACAACAAAGACAGAACACATGTTTGTATGTTGTTTTGCTGTTTCTGTATGCATTCACGCAGCAGAGCGTTGTGTGGTGCAACTCGAAAGGAGCGCCCAGGCCGAGGCAGAACCCTGTTACTGGGCTGTCCGTAAAGCTAATTACAGCTAGCGCTAGCTTACAGGTCTGTTGTCAGGGAGGTTTACAGCTCCGCTGATGATTAATAGGGTATTTAGATTCCCCTGGTGCTTTGGTGTGAAACAATAACTCTACAGTATATTTGCTTTTGGTGCAACAAAAATCAAGAGAGTACATCAACATGGCTAAGGATATATTTATGTAACCTTTTAAATGAATATTTATTTATTTTGAACGTTTTGAAGTATTTTGGGGAGATTTTCAGCAAAAATAAATCCAATGATTTGCCATTCACTTATATCATACATTGTCTGATATTAAACTCTCTGTGAGCAGAGAAAAAGCCTGTGAACAGCAGCGAAAGTTTTCTGAAGGCTTTCTGATGCCTGTCACTAAGGCCATAGTGGGTAGGCCTTGGGTCCTTTAATTCCTGCAGCTTTGTGTCCTCTTGCATCCTCTTCAAAATGGATTCTAACAGCCTTGACAAGTGGCACTGAAGCATTAATGCTGGATTTTACTGCCCTAGAAACCATCAGCCTCACACACAGCCTAGTGATAGTGACACCAAGAAGCCTTGAGGAGCCTAAAGAATAATGAATTTCACCACAGTGGAGCTGCAATAGATTATTATTATTATTATTATTATTATTATTATTATTTTACACCTAAGTGTTTTTAATGAGTTGGCCTTCAATGCCAAACCTTGTTAAAACTAGGGAAAAGGGAACACCTACACTTGACAACAGTAATGCATGGCACAATGATGTGAAACATCTGCCATCCCACACCTTGTCACTTCCCATTTTGTCCTCACAGCCCACAACTTTGATAGTTTCTCTTTCTACTCCACTGCAATGCATGAATGTTGCTTTTGTTGCTAATGGCAACATCCCATTAACCAGTAATTATAAGGAGACCGGGTCAGGTGGGATCACACCAACAAGACTTCTACCAACCATTAAACAGGCTGAAAGTAAAGCCCAGAACACCACATCTAAATATGAAAGCGGTACTTTGACGAGGAAATAACATTTGTTAGAGCAAAACAGTTAATTAAGGGTGCAGTCCAACAAGATGCTATGAATCCCACATGTCTTTTATGCATCCATAGTTGCCACAGATACTGGCTCTTCGCTACTCTTTCTTTCTGCAAATAAGTTGGGGGTTGGATGCTCTGCATGGGAAACTTGTTTTGCTTACAAAAATAAATTAAAGATGCATTTAATATAATTTACATACACCATCCATGTAAGTTATGTAATTTAATGGATTTCCTTGTTTTCTCCTCAATGGCTGAGACAAAATGTTGATAAAAACAAATTGGGGGAGCAGGGAATAACTCATTTTCTTAAGACACATCCAGTGCAATTATTTTGAGTCATTCAAACATAGAAACACTAGCATTTTATATAGCCCTAAATGCGATTCAATAAGCAGTTAGACTGAATTGGAAGCAGATGATGTATTTGATGAGAGAATCTGAGCTGAGTAATACTAGAGTGGTTTCACAGAAAACCAGCTAAATAGCCTACACTTTTAATGGGCGCTTCATGTTCTGCATACATCCATGGAAATTGCTCAGTCCATTGGTTACAGAACACCAACGATAATCCTTATGCAGCAGGATTTAATCTCATAACACACATTGTTCCCAAATTTCTGCTTGTTTCAGAAATAGAGCTGTTTGCATCATCAAGCATAACCAAATGGGGCAATTTGTGAGTTTCACACTGGCTCTTTCACATTTTTTTCAAGTTACAACCACAGACTTCAGTGTATTGGGACAAAGTGGCAAAGTAGCAGCTAACTGTGAAATGGAAGGGAAATCAATTGTGGGTCTTAAAAAAAAATTGAAATAAAAATTGGAATAGTGCAACATACATCTGTAGTAAAACCATCCTGAGCCAATACCTGCAAAATATTTGTAGAACCTTTCACTGCAGTTACATTTGGGGTTTGTCTCTACCAGCTTTGAACATCTAGACACTGAAATACCTGCTCATTCTTCACGTTAAAAATTGCTTAAGATCAATCAGATTGATTTGAGAGTTCCTGCACACAAAGTTTTCAATTAGGTTCAAGTCTGAATTTTAGAGTTTGAGAGATGAAGAGCCACCCACCCTGCTCAGGAGTACGAGGGGAGGGTGAGAGATCAGTTTTTGATATGCCCATGTATTGACTTCAGCTTATCTGATTTAAGCTTAACCGAGATTGGGTCCTGGAGGGGAACCTAGTCATCTCTCTCCCTAGCGACATCCTCCAGCTCATTTTGGGGAATTCACAGACAATCCCATGCCACATGGAATATATATTCTTTTGAGTGGGTTCTGGATCTTCCCTGGGGCCTCCTCCCAGTAACCTGACTCTCGCCAGATGGATGTAGTTCCACGGAGCACCACACGGCTCCACACATCCATCTGGAATTGCCCCATTGG
Organism: Fundulus diaphanus; assembly: GCA_037039145.1. Lineage (NCBI taxonomy): Eukaryota > Metazoa > Chordata > Actinopteri > Cyprinodontiformes > Fundulidae > Fundulus > Fundulus diaphanus. The sequence goes on from CM073135.1 coordinate 22,135,037, forward strand.
AGATGTTTCTCAGAAGGAGAAAACCCTTGCATATGATTGGATAACCACTTGTCCGTCATCTTTATGGACGTGCTACAAGCTCTTGCCAAACGGGGGGAAGGGCTCAAACATCATTTTCACAAATAAGAGCCGTTCTCTGGTGTTCTTTTAAAGAGTTAATATTCAGTAGATGGTACAACACTGATGAAATAGCAGCATCAATGTTACCGCTTGCTTCCTTGCAGCGGGCTGCCATTGTTGTCTGAATCTAAACAGTTGCTTCTCTGATACGTCACATCTATGAAAATCCCGCCTGGCTATCCTGATTGGCTCGTCCATTTTATGTGGTATTGAAATCCCTCCCAACAGCACGGTTCCAGGTGGTTGTGTTGACGCCGTGTGGAGCTAGGCGGAACTACATCCATCTGGCGAGAGTCAGGTTATCCTCCCAGTGGAATATGCCTAGAATACCACCAAAGGGAGCCACCCAGGGGCATCTGATCAGATATCAAAACCAACTCAGCTGACTCCTTTCAATCCCAAGAAGCAGCGGTTCCACTTTGAGCTCCCCTTAGATGACAGAGCTCCTCTCAAACACATATACCATATTTTTCGGACTATAAGGTGCACTTAAAATCCTTACATTTTCTCAAAAACTGATAGTGCGCCTATTTTGACCTTATGTTAGAAACAGGGCAGTATAGTCCAACTAGAAAATTTCTGAAGAAATTTAATAAGGTGCCTGCCTCGTGGTGCGTACCGTACCATAAAAAATATTACCAGCATTGGCAGCCCCAAGCAGCACTTCATATCTCCGGTTCCGTAAAGGCTATAGACGTCATTTTTTCTGCGTTTAATTCGGAACGGCGAGGGGAACAAGACAAACTATCTGTTTTTGCTGACAATGTGTTAATAAAGGTGCAAAATACATTTCTGCAGCACTTAGCGGGGCAAAAATGGGTTAAAAATGGATTCAGTGGAATTCAGTGGAAACACAACAATTTTATATAAGCACGTGAAAAACCATGAGCAAGAAAACGTCGAGCGACAGAAACAGAAGAGAGGAGACAAAACTTCTCTCATTGCCCTGACAGACCAGACCCACAGACTGACGTCACTAACTGAGGCGTTTCAGTCCTCTAGAGAACATCCAGGTAGATCAGAGTGGTCATCTTCAGCAGCATTTCATGTTAACTTTCAAAGTAGATATTATCTATCATATGTTACTGGAGCCCACACAGAAAATGTAATTAAGACCTTGAAAGAACCCAGTACATATGTATATCCTATTAAAAAGTGTTATTTAAGATAATCCTTTATTTATCCCACGACGGGGAAAATTATAGGATTAAAGCAACAGGCAGGTGCACACAACACAGACAAAATTACATAAGGATTGAAAGAAAAAACACTATGAACATAACAGTATTATTATTATTATTTAATTGTAATAATAAAATTAAAATCACAAACCCCGAAAGGTCAACGGTTTCATGATACATCAAGCTTAGGGACTGGCTAATATACAGCAGGTCAAAAAAGGCCATATTTTGGCTGCAGTGCTTGCTGTTCTCTTATGAAGAAAAGATCAACTAGTGCACTAAATTCAATAGATTTCCAGGGCGTGAAGTATACACAGTTAAGTTGACTATTTTTGGTGTGTGTGTGTGTGTGTGTGTGTGTGTGGTGGCGGCAGGTGTAGAGGGGGGACCCAAAAGGACTGCGTTGTCCCGGGCCCTAGCAAAGCTGTCAGCTGGCCTGCATGCAAGCATATCGAGTTAGCAAGCATTTCAGTTTAAAGTTCTTCCAGCAACGAATATGACAGAAACAAGTTAGTTGTAACCACTGCCAAGTTAAATTTTCTTATCACCGGAGCACCTTGAGCTTAACATACCACTTAAATGCCAAACACACTGTAGACATCACCAAACAATTCAATGACTCAGAGAAGCTAACCAATGTAATTGCGAAGTGGATAGCTACTGTAGACCTTTTTTTGTGCTTCACACTTTGGTATTGAACATAAAATGGTAATGCTGCTCCCTGCTGTTACCTCAGAAATTGCCTGTTTTTGGTAAATTTTTTCCCCATAAAGAGAATTTCCTGTCAGTGGCAATAAGCTTTAATTTATTATTATTGCTATTTTTTGTTTTACATGTTTAAGTTGAGCTTTACACTAAATATGTGTTACTGATAAGTGCTACAAATGTACCTGTTCATATGGCAGCAGAACATTAAAATAAAAGTGCTCTTTACACTACTTTTGAATTCATTCCTGGAGTTTGCGCATACAATGCGATTAATCATGATTAATCAGGCAAATTATGCGATTAATCGCGATTAAAGATTTTTAATCGTTGCCCAGCCCTAGTATATATATATATATATATATATATATATATATATATATATATATATATATAATGGTGCAGTTTTTGAGCTTTGAACAGTTTTCTGGCACTTTCCACTTCCCATACACCCCAGTTTCCACTCCACAGCTGATTATTGCCACCTGCCAGCACCAATCAAACCGAACTCTCTCCACCTGTGAGTCTACCTACATAAACCCTCCTCAGCCAGCTCTTCCCCGCTGGATCGTCTTCATTCGTACCTCGTCCTTGCCTTGCCTCAAGCCCGCCTGCCTGTGCTCCCTACGTCCGCCTGCCTGTGCTCCCTACGTCCGCCTGCCTGTGCTCCCTACGTCCGCCTGCATGTGCTCCCTACATCCGCCTGCCAGTCTGTCAGCTCCAGCTCCAGCCATCTTCATCCTCCCTCCGCTGCTGTCTGGTACACTCTTCTGGTTCCTCCTTCCACTACTCATCCCTTTCAATAAAGGCTGAATTCGGGTTCAAATCCACAAACCCTGACAATATATATATATATATATATATATATATACAGTTGTGTTCGAAATAATAGCAGGGCCTTTAGAAAAATGAGTAAATGTCAAAATTCTTCAAAGAAATTGTACTTTAATGAACACAGATACATTGGGGACACAGTACATTCTATTCCAAAGCAAAACAATTGCGCAAAGTCATCAAAACTTAAATAATAATAATAATATTTCAAATAAAGTAAGAAATGGCATGTTCAAAAGAATAGCAGTGTTGCCATCTTTCCTTGGAAACTCAAAAATGTACTGTACAAACAAAGAAATTCTTGATAAGTGAACCTAGCTGAGTATCCTAAACTAATATTTTGTTGCAAAACCACGGTTTCTGATGACTGCTTCACATCTGTGGTGCATGGAGTCAACCAACTTCTGGCATCGTTCCACAGGTATTGCAGCCCAGGATAATTGCACTGTATTCCACAATTCCTCAGCGTTTCTTGGTTTTGCCTCATGCACTGCACTTTTTATGTCAGCCCACAAGTTTTCAATGGGATTAAGGTCCGGGGATTGTGCTGGCCACTCCATCAGTTGAATCTTGTTCATCTGGAACCATGCTTTTGCTCGCTTGCTGGTGTGTTTGGGGTCATTATCCTGTTGAAAGGTCCACCTCAAAGGCATTTCCTCCTCAGCATATGGCAGCATGACCTCTTCCAGGATCCTGATGTACTGGAACTGATCCATGATCCCTTGTATGCGGTGAATCGGACCAACACCATAGTATGAAAAACATCCCCATATCATGATGCTTGCACCACCATGCTTAATGGTCTTCAGTGAGTACTGTGGCTTGAATTCTGTGTTTGCAGGGCGTCTGACATACTGCCTGTGACCCTTAGACCCAAAAAGAACAATCTTGCTTTCATCTGTCCACAAGATATTATGCCATTTCTTTTCAGGCCAGTCAATGTGCTCTTTGGCAAATTGTAAACGCTTCTGCACATGTCTTTTTCTCAGCAGTGGGACTTTGCGGGGGCTTCTTGCTGGAAGGTTAACCTCAGTAAGACGTCTTCTGATTGTCACAGTACTCACTGTCAACTGAAGGTCTTGCTTGATCCTCTTGGATCCCATCATTGGCTGAGTCTTCGCCAGTTTGGCTATTCTTCTGTCCATTCGAGGGGTTGTCTTTCTTTTTCTTCCTCGTTTTTCAGTTTTTTGCTCCCATTTCAGGGCATTTGAGATCATTTTAGCTGAACAGCCAATGATTTTCTGCACCTCTTTGTATGTTTTCCCTTCTTTAATCAATTTTTCTATTAGGAAACGCTCATCTTCAGAACAGTGTTTTGAACGACCCATTTTCCTTGTTTTTTCAGGACAAATGCACAGCCAGCATGCCAGTTGTCTTGATCCTTAAATACGGATCACCTGTTAACACCCTTTTTCCCCAGAATACCCTCCCTAATTGATGCCCTCTCTAATTGAACTCACCACTGCTATTTTTTTGAACACACCCTTTTCAGTTAATCATTCAATTTCACAGAATCCACAGTATGCATGGCTGTCCTGTTGGGTTTGTTGGTTTTCTATACCTTTATTTTACCCCCCAGAAACTTATCTGGGGTATAGAGTTTGAAATGTTAATAACACCAGTGATTTTCTTGCTGCTGTTGAGGCACTGCTATTATTTCGAACACAACTGTATATATATATATATATATGTGTATATATATATATATATGTGTATACTTGATGATCCTGATTCCCCACTTTATGTAAACAAATATAAGCTTCATACTAAGGGGACTTCTAAAACTAATCCTTTTTTAGGGATATAAAAGTAAAGAAGACTAAATACAATTGCACCCCACAGGTGAAACCTTGCACACGTGTTATTCGACTTTATAGCAATAGCTCTGTTTTAAAATCCCTATAAATCACATGGATTTTTTATTGTAACATGATAAAATATGAAATATTAAATGGGTATGAATACTTTTGAAAGGTATTGTATATCTCAAAGACAAAGTGAACATAACTGTTGATATTTCTTTACCCATCAGTGCATGAGGGTGGTGGTATTTTGTCAACAACAATCTTGCTTTGCAGAACTCAGATAAAAAACATTTTTTTTATTCTCATCTACTTCACTGAATAATGGGAAACATAAAGATTGCACAAAAAAATATACACAGTGTGTCAGCAACTTTGCCCTGCAAGGAATACTTTTTATTTTGAATTGTTTGAGTTTTTCTTCTGTTCTCCTATTGTCAGCATTCCTCTGTTTTTATTATATCCCCAGAGCTTTATTTAAGTCTTCTACAAAAATGCAAATACCTCAGCTTGCGTGTGTTGTTACATCTCATCTGCACAGCTGTGTATCATCCTCGGCGGCTTTCGTAACAGGTGCGGCCAGATAGCTGTATGTTGATATGGGGACACTGTTGTCAATTTGTCCCCCTGGTTTTAAGAAATGCACACTGACTATGTGCTTTTTAAAGACAATGTGTATTATAATATATCTACTTTGCCTTGCAAAACACTTTTACACCCTTGAGCTTATTCCTTCTCTGTCATGTTACAACACCAAACTTTAAGGTAGAATTTCTTTTACACTAATCCACAGTAGTTATTGGCTGTGAAGTGGAAGGAAATTGATAAATGGCTTTCGATTTATTTAAAGAAATATAAAAACGTTTTTACAAGCGTACCCCAAAATAAAATCTAGTGCAGCCAGTTAACTCCAGAATTCACCTAATTAGTCTTTAAGCTCCACCTGTGTATAATTGAATATAAATCCAGTCAGTCTTTGAAGGCCTCATTTGTGTATTTGAGAACATTAGTGAACAACAGCATTACAAAGACCAAGGAACACAACTGACGAGCCAGTGAGAAGGTTGTAGAGAGGTTTATAGCAGGGTTATGTTCTAAAACAATAGTCTAAGCTCTTAACATTTTACAGAGCACTGTTCACCCTTTTATACAGAAATGCAGTGTGTAGCACAACTAAAAACCTATCAAGACATTGACCAATAAGACAATGATCCTTTAAACTCTACAGGAGCTACAGTAAAATAGTAAAATACTTCAAGTCAAAGCTTATTTTAGGGGTAGAATGGTCCAGTCAAAGTGCAGACTTGAATGCAATTAAGACGTGTCACGTTCTGTGTTCCCATAATATTTCTGAATGGGACAACACATACAGAGACAGGGAGATAGTTTAATAGTTTTATTGAAATTAAGTGGAAAGGGAAAAGGGGGACCGGGAGGGCTCTGGTCGCTGACTCTAAGACAGAAAGAAAACAGGTGTGATCACCGACAGCAAGCAGGCAAGTGATGTGAGGAGATGGCTGACTTATGGAGTGGATGAACGGTTTAACCCCGGGGGGCAGTGAGGCAGTGTACAGGAGGCTGTGGTAGACAGTCTGAATGCTGACTTGTGGTTGTTAGCGGGATTTGTTGGTGGGTGGACAGTCAGGTGGCATCCTTAGTCGTATTGAAGCAGGAGTTTGCAGGAGTAACGGGAGGGCTCTTGAGTACACAGGCAGGTGGGTCAGCTAGCAAACTTCCGAAGATGCAGTGACAGTACAAGCCAGATGAAGGTCTGGTAGCTGGAACGCAGTGATGTTATGAGATGAGTCGAGGCTTCGATTCATCTCGAATAATGGAGGAGGCGTTTCCACAAAGCGTGTATAGACGCTTGCTTCATTTAGGAGAGGAGTTGGAAATGATTACGGCCGAAGCTTCGCTACCCAGCCGTATAACTTCCCGATTCGGGAAGTGGTTCAGATTGCCTGCGAATTTTGACATGCATTTAAGCACCTATGTATTCAATCAAAATGTGGGTGTTTCTTGGAAAGTTGTCATAAATTCAGGTTTTGGATAGTTTGTATAGTTTAGGTGAGACAACTTGGAGATTGAGGAGAGGATTAGAGGATGAAGCCAGCTAGGAAGAGGACGATTTCACCTATGTGGGAAAATTTTGACTTGAATTATCCCAATAAGATACGGTAAATATACATACTTAAGATTCACTATTAACATCAGAGGAGTTCAACATTGTTGAAGGGTACCTTTCTTTGCTGTCTTCATTTTATGACGGCACTGTTGAGCTGTCTGCTGAGGAAAATGTTTCTGCCTCCAAAGTGGTTTCGCTCGTGAAAATGTTGGAGCAAAGCCTTCAGGAGGAGATGACAAAGCCAGCATCAGCAGCATTAGAAGTTGGAGAACACCTCATCAGGCAACTATGGAAAAAACTTCAGATTTTGCACTCCATGCGCCTCCTAACCCCAGCTACCCTCCTAGATCTACCCTAGATTCAAAGTAATAGGTTTTTTGAGCCAGACTGAAGCACCAAAGCAATTTAGAGACTGACCTCACAGTGTGCCATCATTATACGTTCTAGATAGAGCTCAGAGAAAATCTCTCAGGGTTCCACCTCTCATGATATCACTGGAGGTAATCTATTATCTTCCATTTTGAGATGAATTATTTCTGTTAGAAAGCTTGCTAGCACGATCTGCTGTTTTCTCTTAGGTAGCGAATTGTGGCATCGTTTGGACACAAGTGTAAAGTAGGCAAGAAAAAGGCAAAATGTAACCGCAGACACCATGGTTGAAGTCCAGCACTACCTTTCAGAGCCCAGTATTAGCAGAATAGAAAATCGGCTGGAGTACTGGGAGAGGCAAAAACTACTGTACTCCAATTTACACAAACTTATACTTGTGTTGTGCACGCCAGCATCTTCAGTGCCCGTTGAATGGGTGTTTTCAGAGGCCAGAGAGGTAGTGTCAAAAAAATTATTGATTAAAACCAAAAACTGATGAAAAACTCTAATTTCTGAATAAAATTGCACATCACTGTTTAAGTTACAAAAGCATATCCAGTGCCCTCTTCCAAGCACCACAAGGAAGTTCACTGCTTTTGTTAAAAAAAAAATACACCGAACACGTTCAAAAATATTTTATTACACACATTTGATAATCATATTATAAATTATTGGGTATTACTTATTAATGATAATTTCCGAGGGCCCTGAAGAATATTTTGTGCAATTACACATGTTTTTAAGTTATCTAATGTTTATCAAATAACTCTCGGTCTGTTAGGTATTGTCTGGTGAATATCGGCTCAATCAGCTGCTCAGTTTTCTCCCTCCTATCTTTTTAACTTTGGTTCCTTATTAGACCACATCCTTCCTGTTCCAATGCGCGAGAATATTCAGATATAAGGATTATTCAGTGTTAAACATGATTTTGTTTTTGTTGTGTTTAACCTGATAAATCATCTTTATAGTTTCCCGTCTTTGGTTGATCCATAGTTGGTTCACATTTGATGCAAACAATGTGAGAAAATAAAATGGTAAAATGGAAAGAGCTGAATGTGAGTAGTGTTCTTTCATTGTTAGTGCTGGTTTTCAGAACAACATGTCAGCTACAGTAAGTGACAGGGGAACAAGCAAAGGCTGTTTTTGTTTGGGCTGTCAGACAGAAATCTTGTCCTTCTTTCAGACATTTATCTATTCTTCCAGCTGCCTGACTGAAATCCCAATAAGCCCTGCAATTGCTCTCACTGCAACTCATGAAGAATTAATTAGCAGAAACGCTTCTGACGGGTGACAACAGTCAGTTTGTGTTGACCAGCAATTGTCTCACCACTTCCTATGATACTCCTGTAACATGACGGCAACAATAATACTTTAATTCACAGAATATTGTTTTCATGCCATTTTCATGACAAAATATTATTACAGTTTAAAGGTTCCCTCTTGTATTTTTTCACCACCAAATAAATAGAAGTGAATAGAAAACGTGCAATACCCTACTATTTAAGAGTTTGGTTGAAAGTACGCATTTTAATGCACATGCCTGTGCGAATTCTCAGTTATCTGGGTCATCGCAAGTTCTCAACGGCAAACAGGCTTAAGTCGGAGGCAACCAGACTTTCGCTCAGTTTTTCTGAAAATGTTTCGAAACTTATCCATGGGTCTTTGTCAATTCTGGTGGCTTGCACTTGAGTAATCAGTAGTTGGAGCGCTGCTGTTTTTAATAACATGGCTCATCTTCCTAGGTGCATTCTAAGTCAAATGGAAATCAAATCACTATTTTAAAGTAAATTCTTGAGATTTTTTTTTGCATTGTGAGCAAGAGGTCAAACACATCCCTACCATATATGGGTAGTGATATCACAGGATGAATCACTGCGTTGCCTAGTTCTATAGAAAGATAGAAAAGGATGGTGTGAGTACACAGGCTACAGAGAAAGGGGATTTGTCCAAATGAGGAGCATAATGTTTATCTCAATAGTGTTCTTAAAAAATAACTCTGTCTTGTTAATGTGCACAGTTCTGCTGTACTGAGTAGGTCCCTTGCCAGGAAGGGGAGTCATGATGCACTGGGGACAGAATTAATTGGTTCGAAAGGCTCAAGCTAATGGCTAGTCCAGAAATGGCCAAGACCAAAGCTAAGTTTTACTGTATCTCAAAAATGCCATGCCACTTTACGTGAGCTGTATTTTATGAAGATTTAAACTGGTTTCACATTTGCATTGGGAAATTATTTACTTAGAAACTGGTGATTATTTGCATGGAAGACAGAGGTAGGAGCCAGTGTGCTGCCAATGATCATGTGTGAAATACGTAGGTACAAATTTGAAATTCATGGAAGGTGCAAAGAGAAAGCCATTGTTGAAAGAACACTATTACAAGCCACATTTTCAGTTAGCCAAAAGTCATGTCCTATTGGACAAACAGCACAAATCTGAACTGGCCAGATGGAACCAAAGTTTAACTTTTCGGTCTTCCTGCAAAATTCTGTAAGTTATAAATCTAACACTGACCATTACCATCATGCTTTTCTTCAGCAGGGGCAGGGAAGGTGGTCAGATTATATAGGCAGATGGATGGGGTTATCTAAAGTGCAACCCTGACAGAAAATATGGAAGAGAATGCAAAAGCCCTATAGCCTGAAATACAACGGAATTGTTTTGATAAGTGGTCTCCAAAGTCAGTCCTCAAGGGTCCATGTCTTACATGTTTTAGATGTTTCCCTGGGATGGCTTGCCTGTATCAAATTAATGGGTCACAAGCAGGCTCCTGCAGGAACTGATGTTGGGAGCAAATTCAGTTATTATCAGGTATTTGAACTTACATAAGATAGTATTTCCAAGAGAAACAAAGTAAATAAATTGTCTAGCCAATGTTAAAATGGAAGTAATAGTTTCACATACTTTTTTGACAACAAAAGAAGCAAGGAAACCTTTTAAAAACTTCCATCCAGTGTTCCTGGATTACAAAAAAAAGCCTTTTCATTATTTTCTGCATGCAACAACATCTCTAATCACATCACACTCAGCTGGGCATGTAATCGACTGTCTTTTCTAGGATTTTTTTAGTTTTCTTAAACTGGAACAAAAATCTCACTGATCGACATCTGAGGTATGCTGAGAGTTTGCGCCTCCAACAGCCCAAATAAAGCCACTCATATATGCTCCAATGTACAGGTCTCCAAATTAATATTTTGATCTAACTTATTCCTGACGGCGGTGCTGTAGAATTGATTGTCGGTGCAACTTTGAATAAGATGGGAGTAAAATAGAAGTAGCTAATTTGTAGCTAATTGGTTGTAGGTAGTGTTATTTTGATGTAATTGGTTTGCAATTTACCGCCATGTCCCTCTTGAGTTCTTATACTTGCTGACATGCATCTCTAATCAGAAGATAGTATACTTGTGACTTCAACAAGTGGGTGTTGAATTTGGACCTGAAGCCCAATCAGGCAGTTCAGTTTCAATTTCTTACCAGCAGAGGGGCAACCAAAACAAACATGGCTGAAAAATCTAAATTTGAAGCAACCACAAAAAACAACAACAAACAAACAAAAAAATTTGCAAATGCTCTCATTCAACTTTGTCAAATTAAAGCCCAGTGAGAAAAAGGAATACTCCACACTGCGGTTGGGCTGTGACCGACCACCAGAGTGGAAGCATATTTTGAAAAAGCGTAACTGCACTGTTGTAGAAAATGCACAATGATCTTTAGGAAATTGTTAAGAAAACAATGGATAATGTACGTTGTTATGTGACAGACAAATAGCTGTTGTAAATAACCCTGAGTTAGAGTAAAGTTGTCACTGAATAAATTGTGGAGTAATGTTAAACTTAATTTGAACCGTCAATTATTTTTCATTTCACTTTTTTCATTCTTCTTGCCCCTTAAAAACAGTCCCCCCAAACAACTTAAGTACTTGTAGCCCAGGCTTCATAAGCTGTTAGAAGTAAAAGCCTGTTGTTTAGTTTGTATGAATGTGTGAGAGAGATAGCTGGCATTTATGGGGTTAACTCCGCCGTACAGCGCAGAGAGAGACAGGTGCGTCGCAGTACTGCGGCTGCGCATAGCGCTCTGGGAGATAGTTGGAAGGTTCGGTTGCACGAGGGGCTCTCTGCTTCGGGAAAAAGAGTTGATACGCAAACTTAGAGAAATGGTTGAAAATCGTCGTGAGCAAATTCCAGAATCCACATTTGATGCTGCCTACTCGGCGGTGAGTTTAATGTGCACCTTGAGCGATGTAACATCGAATAAAGGTGTGCTAGCGTCAGCGCTAATCAGCCGCTAACTGCTAATTTGATACCACATGCGTTAGCCGTTAGTGTAGCAGCCGGGGTGAACTAGCATTGAAATCAGCTAACAGAGCTGACGAATTAGCTAATTGCAAACACGTCGGGGTGATCCAGATAAATTGCTAGGCTACTGTGTGTGAATATCGTGTATCGAAAGTAGTGTGTGTATTGTATGGAAGGAAAGGGTAATTTGAGTATTTTATTTCATTTACACTCTTGAAGTAAGACTGAAATGAGAATTAACTATTTTTGTTAATTCATTTAAATTGATATATAGGTCATAATTGTGTTATTTATTTTAATTAAGGAATTATGGCCTGTAGTACTTTAATTTACTGAATGAATGAATGTGGCCTGTCCTACAGGTCAGGTTTTTTTTCTGAGAGGATACGACTTGGTGACTCTCAATGCTGAGAGAGAGGTATCAGCGACACCAGTAGTCCACGATAAAGAGGATACCAGCACTGGATAGCCATTGGGCTGATTTCAAGCATCTGTTGGAGTCACGGGATCCATAGAATTAGATGGCAAGCCAGAACAGAAGAATAAAGAACAACTCAATGAACCTCCCAAACCTGCGGTGTGGTAGGACCAGTGAATCACATTAAAGGGCCCCAACGATACTAAACGAAGAATAAACTGAGCTCATAATTTATTTTTTTTTCTTTCCCTAATTTTATTTATCTTCTTTATTTTATATTGTGCGCACTTTGTTATTTCTTCATATTGTTGTGATATTGTTCATATTGTTCACGTTCATGGTTAACAATACATTTTTGAACTTAAGTTGTGTGTGAGTGTAGTCAATGTTGATGTTCCGTCCTGGGCTCCATGAGCGTTACCTTACAATTCTTATAATTGGTCCAAAACTGTGAACCTGAAACCCAAAATTATATATAATTCTTAATAGAAACAATCAGGGGTTACATACTCCCAGCAGATCTAGGACCATACTACTGCCAAATTAAATTATATTTCAAACTTACATATCTTTACAGCAGAGTAGGTGCAATATGTTCTTGGTCTCACAAAGCAAGTCATCTGTATTTTTGCTAATGATGAGAATAGAACCAAAACAAACTGAGCCCCAGTCTTGCTCATATTTACACTGTACTTGATATTCAGCGAAACAAAATCTATTTTAATACTCTGTAACCACTGATTCACCTTGGAGCTTTTTAGATTGTTCATTGCTTTTCCATCCTTAGTATACATAACCAGAAGCAATTTATTTAGGTTGTCCTCCTAGTCTATGAAGTATAAAGGAACTAATATTATTATCAAATCCTGTTTAATGCTATAGTTGGTAATCCTGTTCAGAAACACTTTCTGTTATACTGGGTAAAATCATCCTTCCATCCTGAAAGTAGTTTGTAGGGTTAGGGTTAGGGTTAGGGTTAGGGTTAGGGTTAGGGTTTATCATATGTATTTGCTCTGACCATTAGGTACAGGTATTTAAAACATTTGCAATTACTGAAGGTCCACACTCTGCTTGATCTCATGCATTTCTCTTTAAGCAATATATGTCATAGTTCTGGTTCTGTTTAGTTGGGTTTTGGACTTATGAGGACTTTTTCTGTTCACCCTGTCACTATTCAGCCACCAGCAGTTATCCTATCAGCTCAATCTGCCTCCAGCCACCACCCCACTCTAGATTATCTCCACCTGTTCTCACTAATTAATTACTCAGCTCACCTGTTCACCAGCCTACCAATACCTGCCTCAGCCTACTCATCTCTGCCAGAACGTCTCACTCTCTTCATCGCTCTCCCCATGTGATGTGCCTTGGCTTCACTAGCTCATGTGTGCTCTGCCAGCTGGAGTCTCCAGCTAAGGACGCCTGTGTCTGCGTGCTGCAGTTCAGCCTGTTTCCTTCTCTACTGGATCTGTGGCCCTGCCAGCTGAACTCTCCAAGTTGAGGTTGCCTGAGTCTCCGTGCTGCAGTGCTACCTGTTCCTCCGTGAGTCCCAGCTGCTTGCTTGCTGTTCTGGTGGTTCTCCAGTCCATACGGCCTGTTGGTTCTGTCACCGCCTACTTCTCCTGGTTTTCTGCTCATCCCTGCAAACCACCACTTTCAACCAGGATTCCTCTGCCAAGACTGTGACTGTTTGCCTGCTTCATCTGTCATTTTTCACCCCTTCAATAAACCCTTTAAACGTAACTCTGTGTCTGGCTGAATATCGGGTTCGCCTGCAATAAAGCGTGACAATATATTTCTTGGGTTTAACTACCTATTTAGAACAGACTTTTTTCCTGTCCTAAACACTGCGAATGTCTATGACCTTGGATGTTCATTTTAGGATTAGGATTAGAGAAGTCTTCCCCCTGGGGTCCGGACACTGGTGATGGAGGCCATAGGATAAAGATAAAATGCTCTGTCATCATACATACAACAAATTTTAATATATCAGATGAAGGGTTAGCCTGAGACGCGGCAACTGAATGCACCGCCTCTAATGGCCGACCCAACCAGCATGTCTTTAGTGGTAAGGGAAAACTGGAATGCCCGGAGGAAACCTACACAGACACAGGGAGAACATGTAAACCCCACACAGAAAGGCCCCTGCTGAGCCTGAGATTCTAACCCGAGACCTTCTTGCTGCAAGGCATGAGTGCTGTGTCACCATGCGGGGAGGAGTAGTCAGGCAAAGATAGGGAGCATGAAGGAGGAGATGGGGTTAAGGAGGAAAGAGGGAAGAGGAGGAGGATCCATGAGTGGGGCACCTTTTAAGCAAAGTCTTGTGGGATGGAAGGATGAGATCCTGATACGATTGGCTGGAGCACGCACGCTTGTCGAGGCAATCACTGGAGCAGGTGCGCTGTAGGGAGGTAAGTCTTCCAGCTTGAACTTTTGTTTAAACTCCATTTCTAATATTTACTTAGTGAGTAATCCTACCTGCCCACTCAGGACTTGCGGGATCATGGCGGGTACTTGGTGTTGTATCTTGCTTCTGACTCTGAGGGGCTGCAAGTCACAAATTCCCAGTTATGTGGCGTTGCATCATACTATTATTTAAACTATAAAGATTACATTATGCGCCACAACATTATAATATTCAATGACTCAATGATTAACTTTTAGGGTGGTTTACAGGCAAAGTTCAACATCTTTCCTTACCCATTTAATCATCCTCATTTGACGTTTGAAACTTCAAGCTCATTTTGTTGAAAATGCTGCACATTTTTGCACATTTAGCAGTCTCTGTTTTCAGAGCTTCAGAGTTTTTCTCTTTAATACTATGTTTCTTCACAGCGCTACCCTACTCTTTCAACACTTTTCAAACACCATTGACGAGAACACTGACGTTACGTCACGGTGTGCAAAAAAAACAAGAGAAAAAGAAAAAAAAGCTGCAAGTGGAGGTAAAGGGAACCGAGAGATAGCGGTAGCAGAGCAACGACGTGATCCACTCTACTTTCATGACTGAACAGTGGCCAAAAATAAGAAGAGAAAGAACAACGACCCTTGCAGCCCAAGTATCAGACCAACCCACTGGGAATTGTCCCGGTTCTCCCAATTAGCCACTCCGGGCCTGATGACATGGTTTGTTCCTGTTTTACCGCTCTTGACAGTAATAGTGTTTAGTAACAGTCGGTCAGTGAACAACAGATATTTTTGTCATGGGGCACAAAATTACTGGCAACGCCTCTGTCCTACAAGGACAAGCCAAAAGCTTTCTGGTCAGAGGACAAAGATTGTGCTGCTTGGCCACCAGAAGAATGTTTAACTTTATCTCAAATCCATGGCTAGACAGCTCGAACTTAGACACAAGTATAGGTTCCCACAAGACAGAGATTGCAAAATCTATTGAACCTTGAAAAAGATAAGGCAGGCAAATGGTAAGGATTGTGAATGGCCTGGACCTTGTTTTAAAGCCACAGACCCAGTTCATGAGTACAACCAATTGAAATAAAGGGGTCAAATGTTCTGGCACAGTTAGTCCAGCACCTTGTTGATGGCTAAAAAATCTGTGTGATCAAGGTGAACTTGCCAAGGAGCAAGCTGTATGGTATATCCTCATTCCACCTGGGAAAAGGTAAGGTTCAAACACAATATTAATAGTTGAAATTCAATGAGATACACCTCCACGATGACTGTATCTAAACTTCTGACCAGCATTTTTTTCTGCCTATTAACAAAGGCTGTTTATCCATAGAACAAAATGGGAACAGATCTACAGAGCTTTGAGCTTATTGATCAAACCCTTTGTCTAGATGAATAAATCTAATAGGACTTTTTATACTGAAAAAAGTACTAGACCTTCACCAGTCTCCATCCAATCAGCTTCAGTGTTACTTCCAGCCACTTTTCCCCCCTGATCAGCTCCACCCATTCTGGTAATTTGTTTCACTCTGTTCACCTGCTCACTCCCCTACTTATACCTGCCTCTGTCTCCTGCACTCTGCCAGATCATTGTCTAACTAGGCTTTGGTGAGTTTTGTCCAGCATCCCTATTGTCTGTAGATTTAACCCAACTGCCTTTTTTGACTTCTGAGCCAGCCTGAATCCTGAACCTGTTTTTCCTGCCCTGTCTGACTGCTTACTCGTTTTGCCGATCTGATTCTGCCTTTGGATTTTCTGAGCTTGCCTGATCCCTGTCTGTATTCCTGCCTGTTTTGGACTGCCATTTTGTGTACTGTTTTTGGACTGTCATTTTGACCACCGAGCCTGCCTGTCCCTGCATTGTCAAGATCGCCTCCATTAAACCTGCTTTTTCACTCACCCTGCTTGTCTGGCTGAATACTGGGTCCATCTGTCCCCGTTCATGACAGAAAGCAACGCAAATCTTGCATTCTGGGCACTGAATCTTGTTTCTCATTTTTTTCTATAAAGACTTTGGATATATAATGTAGCAGCTCTGAAACCAGAACAGTAGAACTATAAAACATTTTTTAATAAAGATAGTCTATAGTTGCGTGTCCTTGCAGAAATGTAGGTGAGTGTGTAAGTTTTCCTCTCACTTTAAACAAGGAGACAAATGCTCCACATACATCACAACCAATGTCTACTCAGACTTACTCTAGGCCTTTGTGTCGTGTCAGTGTCAAGTATGCTCATCCTGAGAGAAATTACTTTAGATCTAACAACTTTTCTTTACACAAGTCATCACCTCATCCCTAGCTGACACTACCAGTCAGGTCTGGATGAAATGAAGAATTTTAATTTGATCATCATAAACCTCATTGTGCTTTGGTAGACTATTCACAAACAGAAGTGCAAAAAAGTGTTCTTGTGTTTTGCTTTGAGTGTAGTCATTTCCATTATTTTGCCAGAGATTTACTATTTAGAGCATTAACAAGAGGCCACAACACAGAGTGTTATCACAAGCAGAAGAGTTGGTGATTTGAGCATCTGTAGTCCTATCCCTCTGTATAGGAAACTGCCTTTTTGTTAATTACTGTGGCCCATCCTGAAATGTCCCATTCAGTGTTGCCAAGTATCCAGTAAGGACAGAAATAACTGGTTATTCTAAAAGGGATGGAATATTTCAGAATTTTCCACATTCCCTATTTCCCCTTATAGCTGTAAAAATACGGAATTTGCTTTTATCATTTCGTAGGACACGATAAGTGTGGAAATGGAGAAAATGTAATATGAAAAAAATGCTTCATTTTTTCCTGATGTCCTTCAGCTTCCATTATATAAAAGAAAAAGGTCTATTATGGTAACTGATGTGGTCTGCTTTGGGCTTACTGGGACTAAATGCCATGATCACGGTGCTGGTTGTGTTCTTTGCATATTTAAGGTGGGGATTCACAATAAATCTGCATTAATATCAGTATCAGCTGATGTTAGTAATTTTTTTTAACATATCGGTATGGTGGCCATAAGTAAAACTAGGCCAATATTAATTAACCAATGTTTGTTTCCGTCTTGTTGCTGTTTGTGTAGTTGTTTTGAAGGGAGAGGAGAGGGAGTTTCTGTTTGGTATTTGTTTAGCCTTCTTACAATCATAGTGAAGCAGCGTAGGATTGTGGCGCGGTTAATCGAAATACAGAAGAAATGTCAGTGGTGTGTTTTTTCATGACGTCGATAGGGTAGAAAAATATTTACAAGTTTTTTCATATTTGGTAAATATTATTTATTGGCCCAGTGATATCTGAGATGGATGTCTGCCCAAATTTTCACATATCATTGCATTCCTAATTTAAGATATTTTGTCCCACTCTTTGTTACCCCCACATATGTTTTCTCTCCTTCAGTTTCCAGAATTACATACACATGGTGAATTATGCAGGTCACAGGAATTATGCAATGAGCTTCCTTGCAAAATTCCATCCTTCCTTTTATTGACCCAAATGCAGAATCATACACCGGATAAAGATGACAAGATCAAGGGGTTTATTTACAATATTTCTCAAGCAATAAGATATTTATAGCAAGGAGCAGTTTCTGAGACTGCTACAGCACCAGCTATGAATGGTGAGCTGAGGAGAGGAGAGATAAAAGGAATAAATTAGAACCAGAGATGGAGAATGAAATTGGCTTACTTTTCTCTAGTTGAAGTAGAGCATTGAGGGAGAACTGGGGATCATGGTAGTGAGTTTGGAAAGGAGATGCCTTGATCAGGATTTGTGTTCCAGGGAGAATTAGGTTCAGACAAGATAAGTTGAACATGAACGGATTTATATAGTGAGGGGGAGGTTCCAAAGGAGATCTGTCAACAGGAGGCTTAACATGAGGTTAGCGTGGAAACCAACAGTACAGTAACTGCAACCTGGAAGCACAGAAAGTACGAAGGTCAGTAATGCAGAAGTAAGAACCACCAGAGTAGCTCTTCTGCGGAAACATTCAATGAATTAGGAACTATAGCAAGACACATAGAGGGCTTGACTCCACCGCATAGGTTGATCGGTAGGGGAAGTTTGGTTTTCCAGCAGCTCCTTAAATTCCCAGCAGTCTAATCAGGAGATTTCAGACAATGTGCCGTCTGTTATAGACCAGCCATGCCCCCATCAAAGATCTTCTGTTAAAAGAGAGAACCCTACACATGCTTAGAGTTGCATCTTAATTTCCATCTGTTGATTTTTGTTGTTCAGTTTCAAATGTCTTATTTTTCCTTTTAAATATTTTCATGACCACATGAATTCAGGTTAAAAAATATTTGTAACACTGAATACAGAAAAAGTAAGGCAAAAGTAAAAAGCAATTTGGAAAAAATTTGTCTTAAAGCATACATAAATGGTATGTTGACCAGTGGCGGCTTGCCAATAGGGGGTCCTTGGGCGCTGCTGCCATCAAAATTGCAGGAAAAAAGACATTGAATATAAATTAAAAATTTAAATTATATAACATTTTATTTATATAGCGCCAATTTACAACTCGTCATGTCTATGCACTTTACAAACTCAATCAAATCATACAGATTGGTCAAAAACGTTTCCTATCCAAAGGAACCCAGCAGATTGTATCAAGTCCTGACAAGCAGCATTCACTCCACCTGAAAGAGTGTAGAGCCACAATGAACAAACATCTGCATTGTGGATGCCTTTGCAGCATTCCCTCATACTGAGCAAGCATGAAGCAACAGTGGAGAGAAAAACTCACGTTTAACGGGGAGGAAAACCTCCAGCAGAACCAGTCTTAGTGTGAACGGACATCTGACCATGGGAAGGCTTGTTGAAACTCAGCCGTCGTGACAAATTATGTTATAGATTTACATTGATAAATGAAAAGGCACATCAGTGATAATCAGGGGGGGTTTCATTGCCTGGATGTGAATCTAATTATTAACATTGTGCCTTTATATTCAACTGTAATACTTATTAATATCATCCATCCATCCATCTATCCTCTTCCGCTTATCCGGGGTCGGGTCACGGGGGTAGCAGCTTCAGTAGGGAGGCCCAGACGTCCCTCTCCCCAGCCACTTGGGCCAGCTCCTCCGGGGGAATCCCAAGGCGTTCCCAGGCCAGCCAAAAAACATAGTCCCTCCAGCGTGTCCTGGGTCTTCCTCTGGGTCTCCTCCCGGTGGGACGTGCCCGGAACACCTCACCAGGGAGGCATCCAGGAGGCATCCTAACCAGATGCCCGAGCCACCTCAACTGGCTCCTCTCAATGTGGAGGAGCAGCGGCTCTACTCTGAGTCCTCCCCGGATGACTGAGCTCCTCACCCTATCTCTAAGGGAGAGCCCAGACACACTACGGAGAAAACTCATTTCGGCCGCTTGTATCCGTATTGTATTGTATTAATATCATAAAAACAAAAATAAAAGATTGTGTTGTCTTTATTTTGTTTAACTTTGTGGAATGTCTACTGGCAAACCAACCATATTTTCCCCTTTTTTAACCATTAACTGTAATATTGTGTTTAATATGACAAAATAGTTTTTTTTCTTTTCTATTCATTAAAAAAAACCACAATGGTTTTATGTCTTGAGTGTCTGGATGATAACACCCAGGACATCCTGGAGTACCAAAACAAAACAAAACAAAACAAAAAAATCAGTTTGTTTATTGCCAGTCAGTATTTAAAAAGTTGTAGAGAGAAAAAAAATATATCCTGACAAAGAATGCATGTTGGCGACAGTGGTCCGGTTGTTGTGAATTCACGTTAGCATGAATTGTATTCACTTTGATCCTTTAATTTTTGATTATTTTGTGCATTTCACAAACAGATTTTTATTTTGTTTTATTTTTGTGATTTACCTAAGTTATGCTTGTAAATAAAGCCGCTGTAGATCATATATGTTTACTTACATTTCAATATTCTACTAAAGTTGTAAGTAAAACCTTATTGTTTCATAATTGTTCCCAAATGTTTATTAAACTACACTCGTGGCATGTATGAAGACAGCTGCAACCTCTTTGGTCATATTGTAGTGTATTTGTTCATGTGTCTAGTTTCTGCACAGGTGTATTATGTTGGTCCATTCAGTTCTCTCTAAGCTTTAGGTTATAAAGCATATTTTTTACCTCACTTGCCTAAACTCTGCTATATTTCATTTTCTGACTGCCTCTCTCCTTCCTTTTTTCTCTCCCCCCATTGTGTATCGACGCCAAGGACATGCTTTCAGCCGCATGAAGGGTATCGCTCAGGCTGGATCTAGTAAACTTTTCGAAAAATAATGACTTCATGGTAAACGTCCAGAAAACATGCTTGCATATACACAAGGTTTACAGTTCAGAAACCACGAGATGGCTTCCCATCATTTGTCTTCCACGCTGGGGGTGACATAGCTGTTTGTAAAGCTGTCAGTGTAATGATTCCTTATCCCTGATGATAATGACATCTGTTCCCCTTGATGAGTTCTGTGTAAAATTCTCCGAATGGCATGTGTCATGGGTTCCTGGAGGTTAGGCTAAGGGTAGAGTCAGATGGGAGTATTGTTATGACTGTTGGAGACAGAAAATGAGTGTTTACTACTGTTTTTCTCAAATTCAAGTTTAGTATTCAAGTTTAATGCAATGCAGTTTAAAATATATCCAGAAGCCAAAACAAACATTTTTGAGTACCTTCTTATGATACTAAATAGCAAAAACACAATAGCTTTAAAATATTTTTTTTATGACAGATGTGGTTAATCTCATTAAAATAATGTATTACGCTCACAGTTAGCAGTTGTTTATAGCCTTAGACACTTAAAGTGGTGTTATTGTGTCCCACATCCTCTCTCATGTTTGTATTTTCTGTGCCTTGCTAACAGTAAAATTAGTAATTTTTGCATAATATAATGACTTTAGGCATTAGATGCACCAATCAACATGCATTCTACAATAGAAGTAGTGGAATTACTGCTTTCCCATCACATATATCAGAGAGTCCATTGGCAAGTCGCCGAATCTCACACTGCTCTTGATTTGTAAATGTGCACAATGGATAGGTGAATGTGAGTGTAAAAATGCTATGAAGACTCTGTCATGTTTTGTAACCTGAACCCGAACACACCACACTCAGAGTCAAATTTTAAGTGAGTTTATTGAAGAGGATGAATGGTGGATGATGATGACCAGAGTCCAATCCAGGCTGGAGCAGGAGGCAGTTAATGGCTAGAGCTGGCAAACATGATGGAACCGGAGCATGGAGGTGGCAAGACCAGCAGCACAGCAGAAAGGGGATAGGAAACCAGAACAACAGCAGGATAAACAGCACGACTGGATGAATACTTGCAGGGCTGGAGTGAGAGCAGGACCAGGATAACAGCAGGCAGACGGTAAACTCAGGCTGGACAAGAACAGGACAAGGTAAGCAGCGATGAGCAGAGGAACACAGAGGTAACAGTACGGTCCGACAGGGAAGAGCTAACTGAGGAAGGTTTAAATAGTGATGACAGATGGAAAGAGTCCTGGCTTGATTAGTGGCTGACAGGTGTAGGTGATTAGTGGAGCATGGAATCTGGAGCTGTATGGGAGGCTGAGAGTGCCCTGAAATGTCCATGGTGCAGGCAAGGCTGCACCATGACATCACCCCCCCCTTAAGGCCGGCTCCAGACGGCCAAAAGAAACACAACAAAAAACGACCCACCCAGGGTGGGTGGTGGGAGGCTAGGAAGGAGGGCCAGAGTCAAAACCAAAACTACCCAACCAGGGCGAACCAAAAATAAAGAGAAAACGTAGGCAAACAAGAAAACCTCTACACTATGCTGGCAGGCAAAAACCTAGGAGACGCCGGGGGAACTACAGGACGTACTAACACGCCAGAAAAACAGAAAAATCTAAACACCAAGGAAACAGAGAAACTAGGAGGATTCAGGAGAACTAGCAAAACAGGGAAACTAGGGGAAGTAAAGCGTAGGGACCTAAAGGGCACCAGAATCCGTCCTAACGCAGGAACCCAGACACATAGACACTAAGGGGATAAAAACAAAAACTTAGAAAAACAAATACAGAACTAAGACCGGAACTACAAAACTTGACAGGGACTACAGTGCTAATACAAGAACTACGGGGCCAAGACGGGAGCTACAGGGCTAGGACTGGAACTACAGGGCTAAAAAACATAGGTAAACTACAGGGACAAGGAATAACAGGGGAACTAAGAGGCAAAAACAAAAACTAGGGAAACTCAAACCAACAAAAGCAAAAGAGCATGAAACAGCTCAGAACCAGGGATCCGAAGCCTAAATGAATGCGAGGACCAAGGAGCGCTGAGATTAAAAAGCGCTGGGCAAAGGAATCCAACCAAGAACTGGAAAACAAAAGCAAAACTAGAAAATCCAAAACAGAAACTAAAAAATAATTAAGTAGAGCAAAACTGGAAAACTAGGGCTGGGGTAACACAAGGAAAGACTAAAGCAAAAACTAGAAAATCAAAACTAGGAAGGGAACAAAACACTAAAGTAAAATTATAAAATTTAAGCAAAACAAGGAGACTAGGACAGGTACACTAATGTAAAACTAGATAACTGAAGATAGAATAGGGACACAAAAGCAAAAACTGGAAGACTAAGGTAAAAAACTAGAATTCTAAAGCAAACCCCGGAAGACTAAAGGCAAACCTAGAACACTAGAACAGAGCTGGAAAAACAAAAACAAAATAGAAACTCAAGTACTCTAAGGAAAACAAAGAACCCCCTAAATAACTCTAAAACTGAGGAATTCTACATAACTCAAAACTAAGGCAGAGCTCGAACAAGAAATAAACAAGCACAGGCCTTAAGGGCGCAGGCAAAACGGCTACTAAGCCACAAAGAGTCCTCGAGGAGGTCGACCAGGCCGAGGCAGGCGACGGAGCAACATCGCCCGATCGAAACCTCGAGGAGGGTGGCCCCGACGAGACAGAGCAAGACACGGGCGTCGTGGTGGGCGACCCCGACGAGGCAGAGCAAGACGCGGGCGTCGCGGTGGGCGACCCCGACGAGGCAGAGCAAGACGCGGGCGTCGCGGTGGGCGACCCCGACGAGGCAGAGCAAGACGCGGGGGTCGCGGTGGGCGACCCCGACGAGACCGCAAAGTCAGGTGTGGCCAGCGTTGGAAGAAGACCCTGGAAGACACGGGGCTACCGACTAAGGGCGGCGCCACGCCACAGGACATAGGACTACAGGCTTCAGAGGTCACAGGGCTACAGGCTACGGAGGTCACAGGGCTACAGGCTACGGAGGTCACAGGGCTACAGGCCACGGAGGTCACAGGGCTACAGGCCACGGAGGTCACAGGGCTACAGGCCACGGAGGTCACAGGGCTACAGGCCACAGAGGCCACAGGGCTACAGGCCACAGAGGCCACAGGGCTACAGGCCACAGAGGCCACAGGGCTACAGGCCACAGAGGCCACAGGGCTACAGGCCACAGAGGCCGCCGGGCTACAGGAAACTGCCGGCGCCGGGCTACAGGAAACTGGAAACGCTTGGCTACGGGCTTCAGGGGACGCCTGGCTACAAGCTACAAGAAACGCCTGGCTACAAGCTACAAGAAATGCCTGGCTACAAGCTACAAGAAATGCCTGGCTACAAGCTACAAGAAATACCTGGCTACAGGCTACAGGAAACAGCGGACCCCCCTTGGTCCCCATGTCACTGGCAGGTAGCGGACCCTCCTGGGTCTCTGCATCACAGGCAGACGGTGGACCCGCCTGGGTCCCAGCGTCAATGGCAGGCGGTGGACCCTCCTGGGTCCCCGCGTCAATGGCAGGCGGTGGACCCTTCTGGATCCCCGCGTCGATGACGGGCGGCGGGCCCCCCTGGGTCCCTGCGTCTCTGGCAGACGGTGGACCCTCCTGGGTCCCCGCATCAACAGCGGGCAGCGGACCCACCTGGGTCCCTGCGTGTCTGGCAGACGGTGGACCCTCCTGGGTCCCCACGTCTCTGGCAGGCGCCGGACCCTCCTGGGTCCCTGCCTCGATTGTAGGCGGTGGAACCTCTTGGGTTCCCGTTTCACAGGCAGACAGTGAGCCCTCCTGGGTCACTGCGTCGTAGGCCGGACTAGCGTGCTCGAGACCCACGTCGGACGCCGTAGTGGCGTGCTCTGGACCCACGTCGGACGCCGGGCTGGCGTGCTCTGGACCCACGTCGGACGCCGGGCTGGCGTGCTCTGGACCCACGTCGGACGCCGGGCTGGCGTGCTCTGGACCCACGTCGGACGCCGGGCTGGCGTGCTCTGGACCCACGTCGGACGCCGGGCTGGCGTGCTCTGGACCCACGTCGGACGTCCCATAGCTGGGTCTCGAGGATTTGGGGCGCTCTGGCCAGATTCTCCTGGGCAGCCACAGCAACCACACCTGACCAACTCACCAGGGAGAAAGAGGTGACGTCGGACCCCGTTGGTGCTGTTGCAATGGCAACGTCAGGCTGAGCCTCAGGGAGCGCTGTGGTAGAGATCCGGTGCCGGCGATCCCTGCGTCTACGTCGGTAGGAGCTTGGTACCGAGGGGTTGGCTGCTGCTGGTGACAAGACAACGGAGGATCTGGTGGGCTCGACCTCGGCAGGAGCTGCAGTGACGGCTTCAACAGCAGCAGCAGCAGGATCGACCGGTGCAGCAGAGGTAGAAACGGCAAAAATGGAGGGAGCAGCAGCGGTGTCAGCGAGAGGAGCTGAGACTGGATCTGCGACCGGGAGCATGGTGGGCTCAACAGCAACAACGGCAGGATCGACAGGTGACGTGGAGGAGGCACTAGCGCAGGGAGCAGCAGCAGAGGTGGACAGGCTGACGGGCGGAGGTCTGGGTGGAAGCGACCTGCCATAGAGCCGGGCAAATGCAGCCTTCTCGCTCCATTCTAACTCCTCCATCAGCCCCGTTGCCTTGAGGAGAGGGAGGAGCTCCGTCTTGCCCTTCAGCAGGTTGCGAGTCTGAACCAACGCGTCCACCTGCCTCCAAGGTGGACTGAGTGTGGCAACCTGAGCCAAAAGTTCCCGGAGTTGCTCAATCAGATGCTCCGCGTTTCTCTGTAGAACCTGCTCCACTGCGCTGCCGTCCGGAAGCAGTTTAAGATCCATCCTGCCAGCTCCTGCACAGAAGCTCTGTGTGGGTGTCGGGTTCTTGTGGTCGGACCGTTCTGTCATGTTTTGTAACCTGAACCCGAACACACCACACTCAGAGTCAAATTTTAAGTGAGTTTATTGAAGAGGATGAATGGTGGATGATGATGACCAGAGTCCAATCCAGGCTGGAGCAGGAGGCAGTTAATGGCTAGAGCTGGCAAACATGATGGAACCGGAGCATGGAGGTGGCAAGACCAGCAGCACAGCAGAAAGGGGATAGGAAACCAGAACAACAGCAGGATAAACAGCACGACTGGATGAATACTTGCAGGGCTGGAGTGAGAGCAGGACCAGGATAACAGCAGGCAGACGGTAAACTCAGGCTGGACAAGAACAGGACAAGGTAAGCAGCGATGAGCAGAGGAACACAGAGGTAACAGTACGGTCCGACAGGGAAGAGCTAACTGAGGAAGGTTTAAATAGTGATGACAGATGGAAAGAGTCCTGGCTTGATTAGTGGCTGACAGGTGTAGGTGATTAGTGGAGCATGGAATCTGGAGCTGTATGGGAGGCTGAGAGTGCCCTGAAATGTCCATGGTGCAGCAGGCAAGGCTGCACCATGACAGACTCATTAAGACTTGGAAAAGAGCTTCTTTGCATTGCAAATGCAGTTATACCTCTTGAACTGTTTCACATTGGGTCAAGGTGCAAAGAGTGGGGCATACATTCAGCAGTGTTAAACTAAATAAAAACATGTAGCTAAACCTGTGAAAAAAGTACTGACATGTTTATAAACTAAAAACTCATATTACACAGGGTTCTTCAAAGACTTGTTGTAGATGGCGATGGCTGTGAGCACGGAGGATCTCCTATAGTATGAACCCATTCAAGCACTGAGTAAATGCCTTGAAGAAATCAATACGTGGATGTGCCAAAATTTTCTTCAACTGAATAAAAACAAAACTGAAGTAATAAAATTTGGACCAATAGAGGAGAGATCAAAAATTAGCACACAGCTTCAGCTGCTTCAGCTAGGACCACTGATCAGGCCCGAAATCTGGGAGTAGTGATGGACTCAGACCTGAACCTCCAAAAGCATCTAAAGACAGTTACAAGCTCGGCTTTCTATCATCTGAGGAACATTTCCAGGATTAAAGGACTAATGTCTCAGAAGGATCTGGAAAAACTAATCCATGCGTTTATATTTAGTAGAATTGATTACTGCAACAGTGTTTTTACAGGTCTGCCTAAAAAGTGGATCAGACAGCTGCAGCTGATCCAGAACGCTGCTGCCCGCGTCCTCACTAAGACTAAGAAAGTAGAGCACATCACCCCAGTTCTAAAGTCCTTACACTGGGTCCCTGTATCTCAGAGAATAGACTTTAAAATACTTCTGTTAGTCTATAAATCCCTGAATGGCTTAGCACCTAAATACATCACAGACTTGTTATCAGTGTATCAACCATCCAGACCACTCAGGTCCTCTGGCTCCACTCTTCTCTGCGTACCTAGAACCAGAACTAAACAAGGAGAAGCAGCATTTAGTTCCTATGCTCCACTTATCTGGAACAAACTTCCAGAAAACTGTAAAAGTGCTGAAAGCCTGAGTTCCTTTAAATCAAGATTAAAAACACATTTGTTTAAAATTGCCTTTGACTGTTCTAGTTAAACAGTTTTACTGTTTTTAATGTTCTTTTTTGTTATTACATTCTATCCCTACTTGCTTTTATTCTATTTTCTATCTACATTTTATTATTTTGCTATATCTTAATCATGTAAAGCACTTTGTATTGTCTTGTACTGAATTGTGCTATATAAATAAATTTGCCTTGCCTTGCCTATAGTGGCCAGTGTTACAGCAGATCTGAAGAACCCTCTGACAGCAGATACTCTGTTGTATGACATTCTCATAAAAAAGGTTCCGGTTTTCAGTAATGTTCTTAATTATCCAAAACATGTCTTTGCACCGTCATTTCCAGAAGCTCAAAAACATTCACCAGAACAGGACAAACCCTCATTATGAGTTTTTTTTTAGCTTTTTTATTTAAGTCACTGCCTCTGATGCTCCCTAACAGAAGCGGGGAGAAGATATTGCATTCTCATAACAGACTTACATAAGAGCTGCAGCATCTTGCTGCAAACACTGAAGGACCTAAGCTTCCTCAAAAAGAACAGTCTGCTCTATCCCTTCTTTTAAATAGCTTTACTGTTGAGTCTCCGGTCCAGTCTGATGAGCAGGTGAACAGTGAGGTGTTTGTGTTCCTCCACCACATCCATTTCTTTTCCCATGATGGGAACGGTGCATGACTTTCTGCTGTATTTCCCCAAATCTAGAGTCGTCTCCTTTATTTTGCTTTGGTGTTCTTTAAGAAGCAAGTTTTCTTAACCGTGAAAAGAAAACCTTCTTGGTAGAAGGAAATTATTTTACATCTAAATCTGCGATAGGGTATGAATAATTTTCCATTTTGCAAATAAAAATAGGAAAAGTTGCATCTAATTTTTTGTTAGAGGTAAAAAAAAAGACATAAAAGGTTTTCTTTTATTAAGTATGTGTAAATATTTGGAAAAGAAAACTTCAACCACTAAGCATCCTTGTTTAAAATACCCTGTTCTCGATAAGAGGTAAAAGCAGGGCTGGATGAAGGAACACCTTGGACGAAAGGTCAGACCGGTGTCCCTTACTCCAAATTATTTCCTTACAATACTGAGAACAAAGATCATGCTTCAGGCACAGCAAGAATCCAACATATCAGCAGATTGTATCTAGTTTAAAAGACCACAACCAATTCCATGGGCCAGTATCAACAAGATGAATAGCTTGACATTTGGTAAGAAAAGCCCAAATTACCATCTAAATGACTCTGTAGTGGTAATTATGATGATGACAATAGCAGCTGTGATCAAAGAGATAATACTTTCAATTATAAACATGACATCTCACAGAGAAATAATGGGGATTGTGTTCTGCTGTTAGTTGTTGCTCTGTCCTTTGTGAATTGGATGATTAAAAAATGCATGGGTCAGAGACAATGGAACAGAGGACAAATCTGTATATCAAACCAAGCAAAGCAAGCTCATCCTAAAGCACGAGCAAGGCCAGAATGTGAATTCTGAGGGACATTCCTGCAAATGGCCCAGATGATCGTGATGTCTTATCCGACAACAACAAGCTCTCATATTTCCACTGTCTCTCCTTGGAAATCTTGGTAAGTTAAAAGCCGCGTTGCACAGCTGGGCACAAGATTAGCGCTCAACAGAGGTGAAGTGTTATGGACTTACAGCCTGCAGCGAGCGGTGTAACCAGAGTATTCAGCAGCAGGCCAGATAACAAAACCAAAGCACTCAATAGCTTTCTCTGACTGGCTGGTATTCAGGCCTGTGAACCCTGTCCAACTCAATCTGCTGGTATTGTCATGGTAAGAATGCCACAGCGGCTTTGTGATAGGCTCCACTGTTAGATTGACATTCTCCCTCCATCGCTTTCTCTTTCCCACTCTTCTTCCCTCTTTATACAATTTCCTTTTTGTGTCCAGATCCTCTAATTCTCCCCCAAACGATGACTCTCTTCTTCCCTTTCAGCCATCCTTCATTTCCTCATTTTCTGCACCTGTTCCTCTTCCTTCGAATGCCATGCCCTATTAACACCCCCTCCCCCTCCACCCCATACTTTCTTGTAGCCACCTGCTCTCCGTGATTTGACTTGCATTACCCTGTTTGCTATCTTGTCATCCTGCTCCTGTTTTTTTTAGTGCACCAAATATCTTTGCTTCTTCCTTTCTGGGAACACGAGCATTGAGGAGAGACACTGAAGTTCACTCATCCAGACATTAACAGCCCGCGGACACAAACAGAATCCACCATGCAATGTGACTGTCTCCTGGGTGGGGTTCAAAAGCACAGCGAAGATGGGAGTTTTCTATAATGACAGCATCATGCTTGGAGTCATTTAAAACATTTAAGATGTATTTTGTCACATTGTTATGAAAAGTACATATTACGACAAGAAAAAAAAAACATCTTGAAGAATCCTACAGAGAATGCTGTAATAACTGAGAGAGATGAAACCTTAAGAAACATGTTGATCCGCTTTCAAAAGCCAATATTATCCATTTGAAAACCATGAGCATGAATAAACAAAGAAAACAATACGCTGTAATTTATTTATTACTATATGATGTTCTGAAACAAATAATATTGCTCCTGATAAGGACTGTCAAAATAATCAATATTCTGATATAAATTCTTATGCCTATTGAGCTTCAGAGTAGTGGTTAAAACATTGAGCAGCACTACAAACCTGGTGAAGACTTTTTAAGGTTGGACACTAGGACTGGACAAAATTAGGTAAACAAATATGCAATTAAAAAGCAAAAAATCCTTGAGGGGTGAAGTGAAAAACATTGGATTGTCATGCATCAGAGGCAGGGGACCCAGAATTCAGCCAGACCAACAGAGGTTCAGATCAGGTTCTTTTATTTGCACAAACAGGATAAACTGACAGTAAACAAGAACCAAGACAAGATAAAACTCAAAGCAACCAGAGAACCTAAGGAAGGAGGGCAAAATACCTTAAACATAAACCAGAACAGAACGTGACAGAGCCCCTCCTTTAAGGGCGGATTCCAGACGCCCTAAAACAAGACAGACTAGACCGAGTGGGTGGAGGGAGGTACAGGACGGAGGGCCAGAGTCAAAACAAAAACAACCCAAACCGGGCGAAAGTCGAAAAACAAAAAACAAACAAGAGTCTGATGGGCATCCTGAAGGACGACCCCGACGAGTCAGAATGTCCGGCGGACGTCACGGAGGACAGCCCAGGCGAGACAGGATCTCCGGCGGTCGTCCCGGCGGACCGCCCAGGCGAGACAGGATCTCCGGCGGTCGTCCCGGCGGACGGCCCAGGCGAGACAGGATCTCCGGCGGTCGGTCCGGCGGACGGCCCAGGCGAGACAGGATCTCCGGCGGTCGTTCCGGCGGACGGCCCAGGCGAGACAGGATTTCAGGAGGCCGGCGGCGGACCAGCACCCCCGGAGCCCAACGCCTGGAGAGGGAGAAAACAGAAACTGCCGCCGGACTAAAGGTTGGGGACGGCGCCGCACTACAGGCTACAGGGGGCGCCGGACTACAGGCGACCAAAGGGGGCGCCTGACTACAGGCGACCAAAGGGGGCGCCGGACTACAGGCGACCAAAGGGGGCGCCTGACTACAGGCGACCAAAGGGGGCGCCTGACTACAGGCGACCAAAGGGGGCGCCTGACTACAGGCGACCAAAGGGGGCGCCTGGCTACAGGCTTCGGGCAGGAGTGCTTTAAAGCTACGAGGAGCTGGCACTGGAGACAGTGCGTTAAAGCTACGAGGAGCTGGCACTGGAGACAGTGCGTTAAAGCTACGAGGAGCTGGCACTGGAAACAGTGCGTTAAAGCTACGAGGAGCTGGCACTGGAGACAGTGCGTTAAAGCTACGAGGAGCTGGCACTGGAGACAGTGCGTTAAAGCTGCGAGGAGCTGGTACTGGAGACAGTGCGTTAAAGCTGCGAGGAGCTGGCACTGGAGACAGTGCGTTAAAGCTGTGAGGAGCTGGCACTGGAGACAGTGCGTTAAAGCTGCGAGGAGCTGGCACTGGAGACAGCCACTGGAGAAAGCACTGGAGAAAGCTGCGGGGGAGCCGGCACTGGAGCTGAGATCGAGGGTGGGTCTTGGGCGGAGGCGGACCCCCTGGGTCTCCTCGGCGCACTCTGGCGGCAGAACTCCCTGGGTCTCCTCGGCGCCCGCTGGCGGCGGAACCCCCAGGGCCCCCTCTGGAGACTTGGGCAGAGGCGGAACCTCCAGGGCCCCCTCTGGAGACTTGGGCAGAGGCGGACCCTCCAGGGCCCCCTATGGAGACTTGGGCAGAGGCGGACCCCCCAGGGCCCCCTCTGGAGACTTGGGCAGAGGCGGACCCTCCAGGGCCCCCTCTGGAGACTTGGGGAGGGGCGGACCCTCCAGGGCCCCCTCTGGAGACTTGGGGAGGGGCAGACCCTCCAGGACCCCCTCTGGGATAGGGGCCGGTCGTTGCTGAGCTGACTCGACCGATCACCGGCCAGAAGAGCTTGAGACCAAGCTCACAGAGGCAGGACCAGGAACGGAGGCGATAACCGGACCAGCTGCTCGCCTGCGTTTCTGGCGGCGGGGCTGCTGCGGGGCTGTACTTCTGCAGAGGTGGTTGCGTCTGGGACCGACACCGGGAGGGCAGAATGCCAGCCGTGATCCCTTAAACGAGGCTCCCAAGACGACCTCAGGTAAGCGCCTGACATCCTCCTCTGTCCCAAACAAAGCCCAAGTGTCCATCATAATCTTAAATCCAGATAGCAAACTCGGTGTCGGGTCCATGGTGGGGAAAAACAACAAAAAAGTGAACGTGTTGGTCTGGCGATGGGTCCTATGAGAGGCCAGGTCGTTCTGTCATGCATCAGAGGCAGGGGACCCAGAATTCAGCCAGACCAACAGAGGTTCAGATCAGGTTCTTTTATTAGCAAAAAGCAAAACAGGGAAAAAACCCAAAACACCATCAAACCAAAAGACGGCACAAAAATAAACAGACTAACGGGCAGGTAAGGCTGCGAGGAGCTGGCACTGGAGACAGTGCGTTAAAGCTGCGAGGAGCTGGCACTGGAGACAGTGCGTTAAAGCTGCGAGGAGCTGACACTGGAGACTGAGTCTTTAAGCTGCAGGGAACAGGTACTGGATGCTCTGCTTTAAAGCTGCGGGGGAGCCGGCACTGGATGCTCTGCTTTAAAGCTGCGGGGGAGCCGGCACTGGATGCTCTGCTTTAAAGCTGCGGGGGAGCCGGCACTGGATGCTCTGCTTTAAAGCTGCGGGGGAGCCGGCACTGGATGCTCTGCTTTAAAGCTGCGGGGGAGCCGGCACTGGATGCTCTGCTTTAAAGCTGCGGGGAGCCGGCACTGGATGCTCTGCTTTAAAGCTGCGGGGAGCCGGCACAGGTTCTAATAAAGAACAAAACAACCCTGAAGTACAAACCTAAAACAGAAAATAAAGCTAAGACTAAAACTGATGACAAAACAGGATAAACTAACAGTAAACAAGAACCAAGACAAGATAAAACTCAAAGCAACCAAAGAACCTAAGGAAGGAGGGCAAAATACCTTAAACATAAACCAGAACAGAACGTGACATGGATATATTATATATTTCTCTTCTAGTTTATTAGTAAATTAATTAGGACATGTAAGTAATAAAACAAGTAACTTTGAAGAACAAGTTATATATGTTCCACATTCCAACAACAACTAAAAACCAGTTAGAACCTGTGGCATCCTACCCTGCTGACTCTAGTTGATCACCAAAGAAAATAAGCTACACATTTATTTATCTATTCCTGTTGCAATACTGCAGTTTGTCCTACCATAGGTTGTTCATAGCCACAAAAGATTAGTCCCAACAAGTGTTTCTGCAGGTCCACCCAAATTTCCTCCTCCAATTTCAGATTAGCTTGGTCAGTAAAACTGCCAGTAACATCTCGCAATATGTTACCTAAAATGTAGATACCACAGTCATCAGTGTGTCAGCAGGACAAGATGTGTTTGTTGAAGGCTATAGCTGTATTCATTCATTCAGCATTTTGGGCCATGGTTTGGCCCCAGCCCCCAGTACTGGGGGAGGAATGTAACTTTTCAGCAACTGCAAACCACTTAAATAATCAGTACATTAATAATTATGTTTCAACAAATTTGAAATTCTTGTGGATTCTACACTTGCCTATGTTAAGATAGAGTTTGCAGAAGTTAATGTAATTACATTTATTTATGTTATGTTGAGCACATATTCAGAAAAGAAAAAATGCCCTTAGCCCCTTTACAGGGGACTGGGGATTAATTAGTAAATATCTGACTCAACGCATACAGCTATAGTTTTCAACAAATAAACTTAGCACTTTAGTTTGAATGTTGTTAATCTCATTTGCTAAATAATGTCTGAGCTCTCCGAAGGACAGTGCATAGAGCAGATGACATCACACACGTTTGCTTAATCAACAGAATAATGTGCACAACTATTTCGCAGGATGTGAAACAAAAATAGTATAATATTTTTTTTGTCCTCAAGGGCAGTGTGAGGTTTGGTTTTTGTCAACTGCTAAGGCTACTGCTTATATTAAATGTCTTACACTGTCACCAATAGAAAGGAGTGGAAGTGGAGTTTCATCAGGGACTCCAGTAAAAAGCATTTAAAAATCTGACTGGCTGGTATTCAGGCCTGTGAACCCTTAAAAATACCTTGAAGAGCTGTGGACATCCCTGAGATACAATTTTGGCAATAAGCTCACCCAAAACTGAAAACTGTGCTGCTATTAGCTTAGAGCAGAACCAAAGAATAACAGAACAAAGATCCTCAGTTTCCTACTATAACAGTTTTTTTTTTCATTTCTTATGTTACTATTACTGTACAGTCTCTTAACTATTGTCTTATTTTATGTCTTATATGTCATTTATGATTCTGCAGGAATTTGCCCATTGAAGGACAATAAAGAATATTTCTATAAAAATATATTCTATTTAATACAGGACCATGGCCTTTCCACATTTTAGTTGTTAGAATAAACTGTTCAAGTCCAGTTACTTTACTCTTTCTTTTAAATGTTCGAGATTTATCTGATTTATCCTCTCCCTGGGCTGCCACCTTATCGTGGTGGAGGGGTTTGAGTGTCCCAATGACCCTAGGAGCTATGCTGTCAAGGGCTTTATGCCCCTAGTAGGGTCACCCAAGGCAGACAGGTCCTAGGTGAGGGACCAGACAAAGAGCAGCCCAAAACCCCCTTATGATGAGTACGATTAATGGACGTCATGTTCCCTCGCCCGGACATGGGTCACAGCGGCCCCACTCTGGAGCCAGGCCTGGAGGTGGGGCACGTTGGCGAGCGCCTGGTGGCCGGGCTTTTGCCCATGGAGCCCGGCCGGGCACAGCCCGAAGAGGACACATGGGTCCCCCTTCCAATGGGCTCACCAGCTGTTGGAGGGGCCAAAGGGGTCGGGTGCATTGTACAACGGTGGCAGTCGAGGGCGGGGACCTTGGCATTCCGATCCTCAGCTGCAGAAGCTGGCTCATGGGATATGGAATGTCACCTCTCTGGTGGGGAAGGAGCCTGAGCTAGTGTGCGAGGTTCCGACTAGAGATAGTCGGACTTACCTCGACGCATGGCTCTGGCTCTGGAACCAGTCTCCTTGACCAACACCATGTTCAAGCATAAGGGTGTCCATATGTGCTCTTGGCACAAGGACACCCTAGGCCGTAATTCAATGATCGACTTTGTTGTTGTTTCATCCGACCTGCGGCTGCATGCCTTGGACACTCGGGTGAAGAAAGGGGCGGAGCTCTCCACCAACCACTACCTGGTGGTGAGCTGGCTCCGATGGCGGGTGAGGAAGCCGGTCAGACCTGGTAGGCCCAAACGTATTGTTAGAGTTTGCTGGGAACGTCTGGCAGAGTCCCTTTGAGACAGAGCTTTAACTCCCACCTCCGGGAGAGCTCTGAACACGTTCCGAGGGAGGTGGGGGACATTGAGTCTGAGTGGACCATGTCCTGTGACTCTATTATTGAGGCGGCTAGTCGGAGCTGTGGCCGCAAGGTTGTCGGTGAATGTCGCGGCGGCAACCCTCGAACAAGCTGGTGGACATCAGCGGTGAGGGAAGCTGTCAAGCTGAAGAAGGAGTCCTATCAGGCTTTATTGGCCTGCGGGACTCCGGAAGCAAGCGATGTGTACCGGCAGTCAAAGCGGCAGGCGGCTCGGTTGGTCGCTGAGGCAAAAACTCGGGCATGGGAAGAGTTCGGAGAGGCCATGGAGAAAGACTTCCGTGCGGCTTCGAAGTGATTCTGGTCGACTATCCGGCGTCTCAGGAGGGGGAAGCAGCGCAGTACCAACACCGTTTATAGTGGGCGTGGTGTGCTGCTGACCTCGACTCGGGACGTCGTGTGTCAGGGGTGGAATACTTCAAAGACCTCCTTAATCCCACCAACACAAATTCCATTGAGGAAGCAGAGCCTGGGGACTCTGGGTCGGGTTCTCCCATCTCTGGTACTGAGGTCACTAAGGTGGTTAAAAAGCTCCTCGGTGGCAAGGGTGGATGAGATTCACCCTGAGTACCTTAAGGCTCTGAATGTTGAGGGGCTGTGTTGGTTGACGCGACTCTGCAACATTGCGTGGACATCGGGGGCAGTTACCCTGGATTGGCAGACTGGGGTGGTGGTCCCCCTATTTAAAAAGGGGGACCGGAGGGTGTGTACCAACTACAGAGGAATCACACTCTTAAGCCTCCCTGGTAAGGTCTATTCCGGGGTTCTGGAAAGGAGGGTCCATCGGAAAGTCGAATCTCAAATTCAGGAAGAGCAGTGTGGTTTTCGTCCTGGCTGTGGAACACTGGATCTGCTCTACACCCTCAGCAGGATCCTGGAGGGTGCATGGAAGTTTGCCCAACCAGTGTCTACATGTGCTTTGTGGATCTGGAAAGGCATTCGACCGTGTCCCTCGAGGGGTCCTGTGGGGGGTACTCTTGGAGTATGGAGTACCAGGTCCTTTAACAAGGGCTGTTAGGTCTCTGTATGACCGGTGTCAGAGCCTGGTCCGCATTGCCGGCAGTAAGTCTGACTCGTTTCCGGTGAGAGTTGGACACCGCCAAGGTTGCCCTTTGTCACCGATTCTGTTCATAACTTTTATGGACAGAATTTCTAAGCGCAGCCAAGGTGTTGAGGGGATCCGTTTTGGTGACCTTAAGATCGTGTCTCTGCTATTCGCAGATGACGTCTATTGGCTTCATCAGGGCATGATCTACAGCTCTCACTGGAGTGGTTCGCAGCCGGTGTTAAGCGGCCGGGATGAGGATCAGTGCCTCCAAATCCGAGACCATGGTCTTGAGCCGGAAAAGGGTAGAGTACTTTCTTCGGGTTGGGGAGGATGTGCTGCCCCTAGTGGAGGAGTTTAAGTATCTTGGGGTCTTGTTCACGAATGAGGGGAAGATGGAGCGGGAGATCGACAGGCGGATTGGTGCGCCGTCTGCTGTGAAGCGGGTGCTGTACTGGTCCGTTGTGGTGAAGAGAGAGCTGAGCCAAAAGGCAAAGCTCTCGATTTACCGGTGGATCTACATTCCCACCCTCATCTATGGTTATGAGCTTTGGGTCATGACCGAAAGAACAAGATCCTGGATACAAGCGGCCGAAATTAGTTTTCTCCGTAGTGTGTCTGGGCTCTCCCTTAGAGATAGGGTGAGGAGCTCAGTCATCCGGGGAGGGCTCAGAGTAGAGCCGCTGCTCCTCCACGTCGAGAGGAGCTAGTTGAGGTGGCTCGGGCATCTGGTTAGGATGCCTCCTGAATGCCTCCCTGGTGAGGTGTTCCGCACACGTCCCATCAGGAGGAGACCCAGAGGGAGACCCAGGACACACTGGAGGGACTATGTCTCTCGGCTGGCCTGGGAACGCCTTGGGATTCCTCCGGAGGAGCTGGCCCAAGTGGCTGGGGAGAGGGACGTCTGGGCCTCCCTACTGAGGCTGCTACCCCCGCGACCCGACCCCGGATAAGCGGAAGAAGATGGATGGATGGAGATTTATCTGAAGATTAAGATCAATGGACCAATATAAACACTACTTCTTCTAAAATAATTAATAGCATCTTAACCACCGAGAGGGCATATCGGCCAGTCAGCTAAAATGTTATGTTAAGAAACTATTTAGTTCTTGTGCACCTAAATATTGTGTCAGATTATTTAACCTTGTTAAGGTTTTGACAAATCAAAGAGCTATATAATCATAAAGATTCTCAAAGTTTGTTTAATTTATTTAACTGCATATTATTTCCTGAATATTTTATATTACAACTTTACTGCATATTAAATCTTATTAAATAATATATTAATGTTAAATATTACAATAGTTGTCTCCCATGAATCATGGAACTGTAAGACCCCTGGTCAAATAAAAAGCACATATTATTCATTAGAGTCACCTAACCACATCTTCCTACAGCAGACTATGAGTAAAATATAAAATATATTTTAAATCATTGCATTCCATAGCAGATACAAAGTATGCCTATCGGAACTGTGATTTGGTGCGTTGAAAAGAAATTACCTGTGGCAAACAGCTTCATTTAACAAAATTCATTGAATCCAACAATTTTCCCCAAACTCAGATTTTGTCAATTTTCTTTTGGCTGTTGACAAACGCCTCCATCAAACGCTTAATAAGAGCTGAAAAGAGCAAATGCCAGGCTTTATCCCAAAGCAAGTCTATCAAAACTCTGAAGGGCCACATTGATCAGTAAATTACTGTGGGTGCATCACACATTTCAAATAGCATGATTGACTGTTTTGGGAGAAATGTCCATTGAGTTGTTTCAACCTGCGAATACCCTCTGTAGAAAAACAAACAAATATTCACAGTACCAAATCACAAAGTACCTTTTGAGTCACAGGGGTCAAACACCATTCCTCAAGGACCAAAGCCCACTAGCACTTTGGATGTGTCTGTGTGTCAACATAATCACATAGTTATGTCATAAACAAGACTATGAGTCAGGTGTTTTGGACTTGGGACACTTCAAGGACCGGAATTTGAGACAACCTGTTGCAAATGAATGTTGCACTATTTAACAGCAATGTAGAGGGGAAATGTCTACATTGTCACAAATACACAAATAAAGTAAAACGTAAACTACAACAACGTTGTTTCATGGAACAATGCCAAGGGCCCATTATTGTCTGAAGCTGTAGTTTTCTATAACTGCTACTTTTGTGGAGAGCTTTCAAAAAGTTGTTAGGACTTTTCGAAACATTTGAATTGAAGTTATAATGAGGATTTTCCACGTAGAAGATAGCTCTCCATCAGATCTAATTTTAAACAGGAATATGTTTTTATTGAAAAGACAAGCTTATAAAGAAAGCCATTTTTTATATGAATTATTTTGTTAGCTATTTCATATGGAAGCTCTCGGTTGACAAACTACAGTACAAATAACTATAGACTTTGGAGTAAATAACTACAGTATCGCCAAAAATGACAATACTGCAAAGATTTATATGAATGACAACATGTTTGGTATTAGAGTTGTTTCGGGATAGCATAAATCCACTGAGGTCTACTCAGAGGTCTACTCAGACTTGCTCTTCCGTTTTGTAAGGTCATTTTTGTCTTTGTCCTAGCCAGGGATCTATTTACTGAACCATCAGCTTCTCTGGAGCTTTCAGCAAAACATCACCTCCAAAGTCCAATCAACCCTTTTAAGCCATCAGATTCTTACAGTCATAGCCACAGTAAAGACAGCCAGTACATAATCACATTTAGTGAGAATCAAATATTATTGCATCAGGACTGAGCCAAGAATGACATTAAGACAAATGCTTAAATGGTTTTATTGATGATAAAAATCATTCTTGTTGGTGCCGATGAGTGGATCATTAATGGATGGGGAAGACCAAAAGCAAAGTGGTGAGGGGATGCTGTTGTCATTGGGGATTCACCTGAATGAATATTTTGAGATTTCTAACAGATTGTCAGATGTGTTACTGCTAGAACCAGCTTTCGATTTATGCATGTAAGTCTCATTGAAGAACAAATAGGATAAGGATAAGCGAAAGTCATTCCACTCCAGGTACGTTTTGGCGGCTTCACTGAACGTAATTTTAATTTAATTTTTTTTACTTGTAAATTAAATTGCATTGCTATGAAGCAGATCATTACTGAATAATTTACAATACAAAGGCACCTGTGAGCCACGGACCCAAAAGGGCATTCAGGTCATTTTGACTCAGTGCCTCAGGCACTGGCTACTGGCACAGTCAATAAAAAGGTATGTTCATGGAAAATAACAATTTTATTATCTAGTAGTGTGGTAATTAAAGATGAGTTTACAGTGTGGTGTTAAAGAGATTTCCTTTTCTTATCTTTGAGAGTAATTTAGAGAGCCATTGAGAGTCTGTTCTAAAAACAGCACAACCCGCCAGTGAGCTGCATCTAAGTCTTTATTTTATATTGTTACTCTTCTTTTTTAATCACACTTGCATTTATATTGATTTAAAAATGATCAGTTGCAATCTATTTAAGAACATAGGACTGTCATATCCTAAATGACTCAAAACCTAGATCCCAATGTGCTCCTGGTTTTCATGATGCGGGGGGGGGATGTTTTTTGTCTTTCATGCACCAATAGACATTTTGTAAATTTCTTAAATCATCAATCACACTTCACAAACCAGGATGTGTCCAAACGTTTTAGATGATGGGACTGTTGTGATATTACCTCCAGGATCATCAAAATAATTGATCTCGGATTGGATTCTGAACAGTGGAAGAGGGTCACAAAGGAATTCCACTCTGCCCGTAACAGGAGACCCCCATGTTTGGACGGCCCTTTTTCCCAGCAGGAGGTCAGCTGTGACCACTCCTGCTGAGATAAAACCTTTCTCCCACAGACAAAGACTCTCTCTTCTCCCACTTCTTCAGACCACTTCAGCACTCTTCTACAGACCACCTCTCCAGGACAAGGGAGAGGGCCTGAACCATGGGGCCATATGGCCTCATCTGCTGGAACATCTGAAAGATTGCCTGGACCAACAACACTTGATCCAGGGTCTGCTAGATTCGACTGCCTGCTTCAGCAGAGGACCTGACTGAATCCGGACAAACAACATGTCCGGGCAAATACAGAGCTAAGTTGCAGTCCTAACTTCACAATCAGATGCAGGAAAAAAAATCCTGCATCTGAAACAGCTCTGTGTATTTTTCCTCAGCCTGTACAGGGAAGTGAACACCAATGGAGCTGAAGGCTGGATGCTGAGGAAAAACCCTGCTTGGACTGCATCCCGGTCAAAGAACGTGGCCTCCAAGCTATCCAGACCACGCCGTTAGCCACATGCTGCTGCAAGGCTAACGCTAGCCTGCCAAGAGCCAAGCGCTAGCCCGCTAGCGCTAGCCAACCATTTCCTCCTTAAACGCTTCTTCCTGGAACGGCCAAAGTGGACAGAACTCACACATGAGGCATCAACAGGTTGGGCAGCGGTCTGAGGGTGAAAAAAAAAGGTTTATTGTGAAATGTTTGTAAACCGTGGTGTTTAGAACCAAGGGCTAACCGGTAGGTCGCGCTAGCCAAACATGCTATTAGCCTTGCTAACATCCGGTTTCGGACATTTGAAAAGGGAGTTCGTTTTAAAGCATAAAGCGTAACTGTTCTGCTCCGCCATCCTCCGATGGTGTTATCTGCCTTATTCCCGCATCAATATGGTATATTAATGCCGTTTTCCAAGGCAATTTCGGCAACTTTATGTTGTAACCTCTTAGCCACCAAGTTGCCACAGCGACCCCATGCGCCCAAAGGGAGAATCGCATTAACAAACTCGAAATGATTTTACAGGACAAACCGGTCCTCAGAACATTATTTTAACAAATGATGTTTTGTTCAACTTGGGCTTTGCATTGTGAATGGATTGAAATACATGGCAAATGTTTTAACTCCATTCCTTGTTTTTTGTTAATCAGATCTGCAGTGAACCAGGATTCACTGCTGGATTCTGATTATGATCAACCACTTTTGTTTTGTCTTTTTGTTTGTTCTGCATGTAAATAGTTCCTTAGCTTAGCTTCTTTTTATCTTCATTTTGCTTGGTAGTTTAGTTAAGTTTCACTAGCCTAGTAGAGAGGATTTATTAATCGAAATATTGTGTTAATTCAGGTAAACAGCATTACATAGTGATGTTCTCTGGGTGTTCATTTTATTTCTGTTATTAAATTCTTGGACTTGAAAAGAAGTTGTCACTCTTTATTCTATGTGTGTGCAGGTTTTGCTGTTAAAAGATCGCTAGTGCTCGAATCCATCCCTTTCAACCGTTGTCTTGATATCAGCTTAAGAGCTGATCATCACCAGACAATACTTAACAGACAGAGAGTTATTTATGAAACATTAAATAACTTTAAACAGTCCATAATTGCACAACATAAATGGCGTCGCCTGGGTGGGCATTCATAAAAAACATAATGGCATCCCAGAGGCGAGCCTTCGTGAACACAGCTTGAACTGCACACATATCAGAATATAACCTGTGACGTTTTTAGACTTTTAGGAAAATAAAAGTTAACTAAAAAACTTCTCAGCTAGTGATAATAAACTTTACTACAAAGAGCTTAAACTCAGATGCTTGAGTCAATCAAGGTATCTGGTATAACCAACAGTCCCAGAGTGGACTTAACTGTAAAGTTAAGCTTACTAACTGAACCAAAATTTGTTGCACATCTGTCTCCAGATGCTGTGATTTATCCTCATGTTTGCTTAAACCACAAGTCTTAAATGAAAGTCCACAGTTATGCGCTTTCAAAATTAACTGCCAGTCCAGGAAAGTTAGATGCTCAAATATCTAACCTAAGATGCTTTGCATATTTGTTTAACAAGACATTTTGAGAGCTTACTTGTGTTGTGTGGAACATATTTGTCTCCAGATTTAACTCTTAGTTAATCTGAGGTGTCACCCTATTTGTGGAAAGGGGGGTGATGCTCTTAAAGCTAAAAGTGCTAATTTCCCTTAAAAGAAAGGTGAGAAGCACAAGCTAAAAAGCTAGAAATTCCTTAAAAGGTGAAGCCTTGCGCAAAAGCTAGTAATTCCTAAAGAAAGGTAAGCAGTCGCTACAGAGCTCGTAAGTCCTAAAGGTATATCGTTCTTAACACTGAAAGAATAGTGTCGTCATAAGTCGCATGTTGAACAGTCAACCTGCGCACCTGTTTCTACACACACAGATAAGTATTTGCAAAATGTATGTTTAAACATAAAAGCATAGCTAGGCGTGCACAGACTGGATCTTAGGTTATTTTGAAAGTTTGTCATAACTTGTTTTGTTTTGTGTTAGCAAGATGGAGCCAGAACGTCTCACATCTGAAGCTACACCTGTGGTGGACCAAGCAGACATAGAGAGGCAGAAGGTTGTCATTGGCGACCTCATCAAGTTATCTGCAGATGAGTTGAATAACCTAAATAATCTTAACCTTGCTGAATGCGATAAAAAGATTAAGGAACTAATTAATTTCATTCAGAATCCGACCAAAAGGACTCGGATTCAAGAGGTTGTGGGACAACTTACATTGTTATATCAACGTAAATCACAACTAGAAGATGAACAATATCTTCAGTTACAGGTTGAGCATCAGATGGTTTTGGACAGAGTGAATGCTGCCAAACGTGAGCTCTCAAAGACCGAGGTGAGGATGGAGGAAGCTGATGCTGAGACCAAGGACCTCAAAGCTCCTGATGTCAGCAAGGCTGCATCTCACCAGAGAAGTGAGTTCTCCACCCCTCAGGTGATATCTTCACACGATCAACCTCAGCAGTTTGAATCATTGCAGGAGTTGGAATCACAGAACAGCTCTGCAGTTTCTAACACAGCACCTAGAACAGAACCAGTCTTGCCAAAATATAGAACAGAACCTCTAAATTTTGAGTTTACAGGAAGTACCTCCACAGACTCCATGGGAGATGCTGGAAGTCAGACTGTCCATGATGAAGCCTTGCTTCATCCTGCCGCAGTGGACAGCCCCAAAGAGTACCAGGTAAACAACTCTGCAGACACCGGTGGTTCAGATTTGAGGGATGAGCAGACATCACACCTGACTCATGCCACCACCTGTCCTGACTCTGTGCCGCCCCCTAAGGGCCAGAAGAGTCACACAGGTGGTCCATTAACATTAAATAACTTTAAACAGTGTATAATTGCACAACAGGGACCTTCTTGAGGGATACCCGGTGAATCGTCTTCAAGAAACGGTCAACAATGGCAAGCATGACTGAATGGCCGAGATGGAACAGGAAGTGGCCGCAACAATCTTGCTGCTGTTGCAGGACCAAAAGGCAGCCACTCCAGTACTTCCTTCCTCAGTGGGTCCCACCAGAAATGGGACAAAACCAGTTCCAACGTCTTAGTTTGACCTGAATGGCAGAAGAACTTGTATTTGTGACAGAAGGACAATACCTTGAGAAGCAAGTTGGTCAGTAACAAACAGACGGTCTTTCAGGAAGGATTCTGGAACAAGAGCGTTACGATGAGCTTCTTTGACCCCCTTCTCCAATTCTACCAAGGTCATTGACGGTCAAGCCTTCTCTGGGACTTTGTAGTCTCCTAAGCCACTGGCCTGATGATCCAACCCTGATTCCTCCCTCCGGAAGAGCGGATCTGGCTTTAAATTCCTGATCCCAGTTCTAAAAGACAGCGTGAAATCAAAACGACTGAAGAAAAGTCCCAATCTGGCTTGTCGAGGTTTAAGTCGTCAGGCAGACTTCAGATTCTTGTTGTCTTTCCAAACTTAAAATGGCTCCTTAGCCCGATCCAACCAGTGTCTCTATTCTTCCAAAGCCAGCTTGACTGCTAGGAGTTCACAATCCCCTACGTCATGATTTCTCTCCACTGCTGAAAGGGACCTGGAGAAAAATGCGCACGGGTGAACTTTGTCATCGCTAGACCTCTGACTGGGCACAGCACCTACCCCAGCATTTGAGGCGTCTACTTCTACA
Organism: Fundulus diaphanus; assembly: GCA_037039145.1. Taxonomy (NCBI): domain Eukaryota; kingdom Metazoa; phylum Chordata; class Actinopteri; order Cyprinodontiformes; family Fundulidae; genus Fundulus; species Fundulus diaphanus. The sequence continues at coordinate 22,178,843 of CM073135.1, forward strand.
ATTGTTTAGTGGGATTGGGAGAGTGGAGGACAGGAGCAGACGTGAACAGCCCCTTTAGCTTCTTAAAAGCCTTCTCCACTTGTTCAGTCCAGAAGAACTTTGTTTTAGCGGAGGTGAGTGCATGGAGAGGAAATGCTATTTGACTGAAATTGCGGATGAAACGACGGTAGAAGTTGGAAAATCCTCGAAACCTCTGCAACTGCTTTCTGTCAATTACGCACTGTGGAGATTTTAGCGGGGGCTATAATGATTTCGTTGGGGGAGATAATGCTGTTGTGGTTTTATGGAATTTGCACTTCTCCGCCTTAACAAACAGGTCATTCTGCAGGAGGCAGAATACCCCACAATGTCTCTGAGTATATTGTTTACTAACGATGATTTACAAACAAAAGACTGCTGGAGAGTTACTTAACCCAAATGGCATGACCATGTATTCGTAATGCCCTGTGGGAGTATTGAAGGCTGTCTTCCATTTGTCTCCTTCTCGAATGCGAACCAGGTGATAAGTGTTACAAATGTCCGGTTTAAAAAAAAAATGTTAGTTCCCTGAATGAGGTTAAAAGCTGAGTCCATTAGAGGAAATGTATAGCGTTTTTTAAGCCTCTGTAATCTATGCATGGTCAAAATGATCCATCTTTCTTACCCATGAAGATGAGGGGTGAATAATACGAGCATTAAATGACTCCTCAATGCTCTACCCCTAGGGGGCACCACACCCCCTAGGGGTAGAGCATAGTCTACCCCTAGAGGGTGTGGTGCCTGGAAGAAGATCAATAGAACAATCATACGGATGATGTGGCCCTATGCTTATTAAACACCTCTTTGAGGTCATGGTAGATTTCAGGAACTCTGGAGAGGTCAGGATTAGTCTCTTCAGCAATGGGTTCTGGAGAGGCATCAGTGACTGCTTCACGTAAACAAGCAGATAAGCAATCATCTGACCATCCCAATATTTCTCTCCTGCGCCAGTCGATATGAGGATTATGCTTTCTTAACCAAGTGCACCCTAGAATGGTGGGTAATTAATGAAGGTGAATGCAACAGTTAGTGGAAGCAGGAACCAGATTAATGTTCAACGCCTTGGCAAAATTGTTCATCTATGAATTCAGTGTCTGTCCCTGAGTCGATAAATGCGGATACAGCATGGGACAGAGCAGCAACTTCAATAATGGCCTGGATATTGGAGTCAATGGTGGAGGAACTAGATCTGCACTGGCTTGGGAGAAGCCCCCCTGTCTTCTCCTGAGCCTGATCTCTTTAACATATACCTAGCTATGGCGTGTGGTTTACCAACACAGTAACAGCGATGAAAATGTGACATATGTTCCTGCTCCTCCATCGACGGACTACTGTGACCCAGCTGCATCGGTTCCTCCTGATGAAGAGACTCAGCCTGTGGATGAGCATTAGGAGAATACAATGGCTTGTATGGCTTTCCGGAGTAAACCCCTCTGTCTGACCTGAAACCTCTCTCTCTCTGTCTTTCCAAGTCCTCCAGCTCCTTTAAAGATGGAGGTAGGTCACATGTAGGTAGTTCATCTTTAATTCTTTCATCGAGTCCTTGCATGAATGAGTCCATCGACACCTCCTTGTTCCAATTACTGTCAGCAGCAACGGTATAGAAATCGATAACATCGCTTGTAGCAGCTCTGTCGCCCTGTCTGATGGCCAGATCCCTCTCAATAGATCAGAAGCTGAAGACTCTATAATTCAGCAAACAACAGGAATGAGTTAATAAGGTTTATTGACTTACTGGTGTAGCTGGAACAGGAAGTGACTAGAAGTGACAACACTGTGACCTAAGCCATGCTTACTGTCTGTTTTAAATGTAAGGAACCAAAAATATAGTTACATGACCGGAACGATTTGGTGAACACATTTTTTGAATGAATTATTTTACTGTACTGATTTTAGTGGTTTAGTACACTTAAAATAACCAGTGTTCCCATACCTATACTCAAGCTTTTGCCCAGGTAAAAATATGATGAGACTTGCTTGCAAGGTCTGACATTGGAATGAGCGCAAGGGCTTGAAGTAGACACGGAGTTCTTGCGCTTTAGAACATTTTAGGGCAAACCCACACAAATGCAAAGCAGATTCTGTGTACCACCTCAAATTGGCAGCCACTCAAAAAGCTGAGATAAACACAGACAGCGAGACTGCGGGAGGCATGCCAATAGAGCTTGAAATTACACAATGCATAACAGTATTTGGTAAGCCTTAGATGTGCACTCAGTGGTTTGCCCAAGTAGTTCTTCTTCATCTCTCTCCTTTAACCTTAGATTTATCATTCAGTTTCAAAATAGTTGCCGATGCAAAGACAGCACCAGTGTAAAATGGCTCAAGTCATCTGCTTGAAATGCACTGGGAGGTCTTCGGACCTCATTGCATTTTCTGTCTGATGTCCAGTGGAGCTCTTTGAGAGAATTCATCACGTTCCATCCCCATGCTGTCCTTTACTCCCCTGCATACCTTGAAAGTAAACAACGCATTGTTCTTCATTTCTTCTTTTCCAGCATCCTTCTTTTGTCTTTACCACATGCATTTATCATCCTGATCAATTTTCCATTGGAAGGCCAATTAAAAAAAAAAAAATCATTGCTTTGTTTTTGCCTCGCTATGCATCTGCCTCCAAACTTTTTGCTTCTGTCAGATGTATTCTGAACACACCTCAGCCCCTCTGTGCTCTTTCTTGGCGTAACAAACATTAGTTATCACTTTGCAGGTTTTCATTAATCATTTTCAGTAGCTGTGACCAACAGACGACCTTGAGAACCCCATATGCCCACTCTGTAATTGTTCTAATTAAGCCTGTCCTGGCATATTTAGCTTTCCAGCTTTTCACCCCACTGCTCAAAACCTTTATTTTTTTTTTAACCACAGCCCTTTTTTGTTTTTGGCAGGAGTTTTCTTCTTCTTCACATCACTATTACCTTACCATAGTTAATCTCAGCATGATTCCAATTTCTCTTCACACCCTTTAACAGCAGCACCTTGGAAATGTAATCCAGCAGTGCTTATGAAAGACTTGGCAGAGTATCTATGTTGAGACAGAAGGAATAAATGAGAAGAACCATTTGACATGGAGGTGGCCTCCACTGGTATGGAGACCAACCAGTCTCACAGTTCCTCAGAATCTCCAGAATTTGGGAGATTCTCCAGAATCTCCCAAAACAACATATAAGTTGAACATGTCTAACTGGGTGTTCTTTAAATGCACACTAGAGTTTTGCTCCTAACTCTTAACTTAACATAGCTCACCACCGTCAGAGTGTGAATGACTGATTGTAGTGCAAAGCGTTTTGGGGTTGTTGGACTAGTTAAAACGCTATACAAGTACAAGCCATTTACCATTTAACACAAGGCTCTTCGCTTCAGTCTGACCACGACAGTTGTTTAAGGGGGTCTAAAATGTTGTGTTTAAAAAGCTCAACCAGAACCGGATACAAGGCCATTGTTGGATGTATAAAAGTGTTTTACATGTTATGACAGTATTTTCAAAAAGTATTTTCAAAAGGTTTACAAATAAACATAATCTGACTAAACACAGGTTTGATACACATTCCACAGTTTCGCAGACTCAAATTTTATAAACCGCTGTTTAGTCAAAACTATAAATAAAAAACTTTGTCAATTTAAGGAAGATACTTTTGTAGTGCTCAGTTTTCAAATATGAAACCAAGATTGATGGATGGATGGATGGATGGATGCACCAAAGCATAGATACAACTTTCAGAAAATCGGAAACAGAATGATGTCAGGAAGAACAAATATTTTCCATTCTCTATTTTGTTTCCATGTTTTTCCAGACTGCACAGAAACCCAGTAAAGATCTGGAAATAGATAAGAAAATAAAATAGAAAGGAACATAAAGTTCTACCTAAGTTCAAGACCCCTCACCTGCTGTTTGCGAGTGCCTTTACAAAGTCCTCTCTCCCCCAATATGGACTTTTTGGTTTCTTTTTATCACTTTTTATACTTAGAAATGTTTTTTCTTGAGATGATACAAAACATATTTGTGTCCAGCAATATGTTTTAGTCTTGAATCTATAAGGCATGTAAAAGGATGTAGAGGTGTGGCAGAGGCATTATACGAAAATATTTGCATATTTAGAACTTCATTGCCAATGGCTTATTGTTTAAACCCACTGTACCCTTGACTGTCCCTGAAATTAAAGATCATTTTTAATCACTTTGATAATGGAAGCTGCTTTTTTTGTTAAGAGGAGGCTCTGATAGATATAAGAGTTTATGGGAGTTGACAAGGGACATTGCACTGAGGGCATTAGAACTGGCAGCTTGTCAAACAGCCCACTGGAAAAAGAGCAGTGAGTATAGAGAGGAATGCTAAGACAGAGAGAGAGAGATAGAGAGAGAGAGGAGGAGGAGGAGAAGGGGAAGGGCAGCCTGCAGGTCATCAAACAGGACGGGTTTCCACTCTACCTTTTTTCCCTGCACTTCATCTTCACCACCTCCTCATCTTCCCATTGTCCATTAATTACAGTAAAAGACACTGCCGGGCTGCTGATCGCTCTCATTAGGCAACAACAAATAGCTGAGACACAAGGAACTTAATTAGCAGGGGACCAGAGATTGGTCTGCTGTACAAGTAAGGAGATTTTCCACCTCTTAACAAGACACTGGGTCTCACAGGGAGGGCTTTAGTGTGACTAGATCCAGGAAGAGTAACACAGAGCTGTTTGTCCACTCTATTATTCCTACTAAAGATGCAGCAATCTGGCTTTTCCTAGCTGATAGAGGTTTTTTTTTTTTTTTGGGCAGTCTGAATTGCCAATTCCAATATTGATCAAGTTAGTTTTGGACGGATAGGCAGACAAACAGAGAACCAAATGTGCTTTATTTTTTATATTATTTGTCATTATACATACAAGGACGTATAATCAAATTACATAGATCAGATAATGGATTAGATGGATGGAAATATGGACAGACATGATGGATGGATGGATGGATGGATGGACGGACAATCTAAGCAAGTCAGTGATCTCAAACTCCAGTCCTCAAGGGCCAATGTCCTGCAACTTTTACATGGGTCCCTGCTTCAACAGACCTGACTCCGATATGAGCTCATTAGCAGAGCTCTGTAATGCTTGACTGCATGCAAGTAAGGCAGTTTAGCTATTTGATTCAGGTGTGTAGGACAAGGGACACATCTAAAAGTTGCTAGATACCAGCCCTCTAGGGTTCAAGTTTGAGACCACTGAGCTAGATGGATGAGTGGATACACTGATGGATGAAAAAATAGACCATAGGGCAAATGGGTGGATGAACAAATTGATAAATGATGGTAGTAGCTTTGAATTCAACAGAAAATGAACCATTTACAAGATAGCCATCATTAATGCATCCAACCATATGTTCTTAACCATTCTATTTTCTTACTCCTAATGCACATGCTGTCAGTGCAAAAAATGGTGGAAGTTCTTTATCTTGAATATGGAAAAGTACACCTCTCCAAAAAATACTTTTCAGAATTTAACCTTCTGATTACAGCTAATCAAGGAAAAATCAGCTGATTTTGATCTCTAGGTGATTGTTGTATCACTAATTTCTACTCAAGTGTACCACCTTCTTTTTGCAGCCCTTACCTGTTTAGGACCTTTACCTTTAGGGAAACATTTTAAGCAATTTCAAATTATTTATTAAAACAGAGGCGATTATTTTCAATTTCAATTTCTTTTTTTTCTTATTCTGGCTCCTTGATTTGTTCATGTAACATTTTGGATTTTTAATAACTGACTTCCCTCATGTCATCTGTCTTATTCATTTCCTGTGTCTCTTTCTCTCCATAAGTTCAGGCCTGATGAAGCTCTCTAATATTTCTACAATTGTTCTGCTGCCCCTTATTTCATGGATGCCCGATCATATCCCTGTCCTCTCTTTAATGTCATTCATTTATTATTGTAATCAAAAGGATTGCCCATAAGCAGAATGTGATCACAAGGTTTGTACAGATCAGGCCTTAATCTGCATAGAACCCCCCCCCCCCCCCCCCCCCCCCAAACACACAGGCACACACTGACACACACTGAACTGGAGAGCCATGCAAGGTACCACAGTGATGATTATCTTAATTAAAGTCTGTGTCATTGGGAAATGTGCACAAACAAGCAATAACAGCGCAGCCTATCCGGAGGAGCCATTTCTATAACGAGTCAACACTGCGCACCTCCCTGACTCTGCTCATAAGCCTCGGCAGCGGCAATCAGATTTTCAGTCAATAACGTATCCTCATAAGGAGAAGGAAAATAAGAAAATAAAATTGTACAGGCAATAATCCAAAAATAATCCAGAAGGTTGCCAACGCTTTTGGGTCCTGTCAATAATTGGCAATGTTTTCTAATCTCTCAAAATTACTCAGAAGGCGGATATCAGAAAGCATTTTTGGTATGCAAATGAGGATGCTATTCATCATCCAAAAAGGAGGGGTTGAGGAGATAGGCTGAAGGATGTCAGAAAGAATGGGCTGTGGTAAAATTTGTCTCACCCCTGCAACCCCACAATAACCATAACATCACTTCTCTCTGTGCTTTTTAGCTTATCTCCATCCCCGCCTCAACCAGCCTCACCTTAGGTTTCATATTCCCCCCAATAAAATATGCCCTACTATTGTCCTTGCCCACTCTGCTCTCTTGGTGTGTGAACCTTTTTCTTTCTTTCCTACAACCATTGACTGGCTTTGAGTGAATGTTTTTAAGTTTATAGAGCAGGGATCTGTCCTTTCTTTTCTCCTTCAGGCCATGTGCCGGTCATTATCATTTTTACAGCCTACAGAACAGCACATGTGTGCAGAATACAAAGGACTTTTTAATTTGTGCGCAGTGTTTTTATTTAATCATCTATACTGCCTCTTCAAATTGTTCAATCCCCTTGAAGTTTCTGCCAGTCTATATTCATACATGGTTTTTAAAAAAAACATTTTAGCATCGTGCATTCAGCCCCTGTTATCCTGATATCCCCAAATTAAAACTAGTTCAAGCAGTTGTCTTCCAACCACTGGTAGGTTAGAGTCCACCTGTGTGTAATTGAATCGCTGTTGTTCTGCGAACGCCTCAGAGATTTGTTAGTGTGAACATCAGTGAACAAACAGCACCTGACCTGCTGGGTGTGTATGACCAAGATATATACCCAATAGGTGAGGAATAAAGTTGAGTCGAGCAGCAGTGTTGGGTTATCAAGTTTTGAAAAGCTCACTGAGCAGGGAGGTTTGATGGAATATGGCAAAAAGAGCAAAAAAATGGCTATTGATCTTAACTGACAAACTGGTCAAGGAAAGTATTAATTAGAAAAAACAGCCAATAGCTCCAGTGTAACTCTGGAGAAGCTACACAGATCCACAGCTGAGGTGGGAAAATACCTTCATTTAATGTGTATGAATTGAGCTCTCTACCACCTTTTTTTTTTTTAGAAATGGCAAGAGGAAAGTCACTGTTGCAAAAATAAGAAATCATGCTTGCAGTTTGCCACAGGCCTTGTGTCGGATCCCAATTCCCAATAAATAAGCACCAGGAAAATCAAAACTAAAAGCTTACCAATTATGAAAAATTTAAAATGACTATCCAAATCAAAGAAATATAACACTTTTTTGTTCTTCATCAATTCCTTGTTGATAAAGCATAGAAAAGTGATGTAATTTCCTTCACACATATTTATTGAAAGATCCCTTCACTCCTCTTTAGCCAAAAGTACCATATTTTTCGGACCATAAGGCGCATTACATATAATATCACTCTGCCCCTCAGGTAGGGTGACCAGACGTCCCCAATTTCCGGGGACAGTCCCTGTTTTCGATGACCTGTCCCCAGCAAAATCTGTCCCCGGAAATGCCCCCAATTTCAGTGCATCATGATGGAGTAAAGAAGTATAGCGAAACAAGAGGTATTTACCCGGTCCTGCCGCTGTCCCGATGTAGAAGAGCTTTGCCGAGCACACCTTCCCTGCCCAGTCGGTGTTGCAGTTCAGACAAAACCAACCAACCCCCAGAAAGAGATTCTGCGCTTAACAAAATCAAAGACGTCCCCGGTTTTCATTAGAGGAATCAAATCTGGTCACCTTACACAGTGCAGTGTTGTATTAATGTAGCAATACAAATTATCATCGATTGATTGATTAAATAAATGTAATTTGGTCAGACCAGACACAAATCAACTTTTTGGCCAGATGACTGCAAGACTGCAAAACATCCTGAACACACCATCCCAGCAGTGAACTATGCTAATACAGCATCGTAAACTGGGGCTGCTTTTGATCGGGAGAAACAGGGAAGCTGGTCCAAGTTGATGGGAAGATAGATTAAGCTAAAAACAGGACTATCCTAGAAGAAAATTAAGTCTAGGAATGGCAAAAAACTAACTTAAGGCAATGAACAAAAAAACTACAATGGAATGAGCTACCTTTCCATTATAAAACAAAAGTTGGACAGATTGACTTACAAATAAGGTCACAGCAAGGCTGGATTATTTTTAATCACGATTTTAATTTAACACTTGTTTAGGAGTGTGTGTTTCTGATAACATTTTTGTATTTTTTATTCAATACGAAACAGTGAAATGATTTGAAAATCTGAGAGAAAAATGCTTAAAAAGTTGACTATTGTAGTTATAGGTTTATGTTATGAGGCATTTGAGTTACTAAAAATGTATGGCTTTATCTTTTCTTTGTGCGGCTATTTGCAGTTTTGCCCACACCTGGTTCAGATCAAAGCATATTTGTGTGTTACAGGTCCAGTCAAAGTCCAGAGCTAAATCCCTCAGAGAATCTCTGACAAAAAAAAGAACAAAAAAGTGCTGTTCACAGAAGCTATCCATCGAAGACACATTGTAAGGTAGTATATTCTGCCTCTGCTGCAGAAAGTCCCCTTTCCTCCTCAAAGTTCTCATATCTTCATTAGCAATCTGTTGTAATTAATGACATCACACCAATTCACACAGTAATTCAATGAACCCCAAATTAACCTGGCTGTCGAAGTATTTTCCCTCATTAGCTTATTTCATTCCCCACTCAATTGTCTGAATAATTAAAAAACATCACTGTCCATGAGCCAGGTCAGACACATTCAGTGAAGGAGCTGATGTCGCTCGGTTGCCTGGGTTTGCCTGAGCAAAGCAGTTGCATATAAAAGACATGGATGATGGGTGAATTACTGCCAATAGAGACCTCGCAGTCCTCGCCTATGATATTGCCACATTGTAATATGAGCCTGATCTAGCAGGGCAAGAGGACGGTTTGTAGGGGCAAATATGATAGCCCCTCCCTTCATTTCCTGCTACATTAGCCTTAACTAAAGAGTAATTGTGTTTTTCAGCAGATGGTTAAGTAGCCAAGCACCATATATGGTCATAGACCAGCATGACATGCTCTTTGTGTTATTAAATGATCTGTCCTGCAATCAGTGGTGGTTGTTGAGAACATGTAACAACCGAAAGCCAGTAGTTTTAGTACTGCACAAGTGCTGGTTTTGACAGCCATGTCCCAGCAATGTTTATCCCAGCAATTTGACCCAATCACGGACTATTATTGATCTTGTTGGAGAAGCTTCCGTGTGGCATTTATTTTCAAAAGCCAGCTTTTTACACTATCTGCCTATTTGTGATAGTGGATGTTATTTATATCACTGCTACAAGCTTGACCGGAACACCAAACTGGCAAGCAGAGGCCAGTTATGACCTATCAGGTGCAAACTTGTACAACATGTACACATTAACACAGAAGCTGTGAGTAACACCTTGGTTTTATCTTTGCATGTCAGTAATCCTTTGTAGTAGTGGCATTCAAAGTGTGCCTAGTGTTCAAGTAAGTCGACCCTGTTAACCGCTCCTCCCTCGTACAAAAATTTAGGAAAACAAAATAGAATCTACTTTTGTGTAAGCGGTGTTAACTTTGAATCCTAACATATTTTCTCTCATCTAACAGACTCATTAAAAATATTAATTTATTAATAGCTATACGAAATGCTACCGATAAAAAAATGCCTCATTCATAAGAGTTTCATTTGAAGCGTATTCAAAAGGGAACTAAAAGTAAGTTGAATTTTCTTGAAATTTGTGTATTTTTACTTGATTTGAGCAGGTACATAAGATTATCTGCCCATGGAATAAGATTTTTGAACTTAATATGGGAACAACTACTCTCCATCATCTTATTTCAAGTGCAGTATATCTAATTATGTTATTTTAGGGGTCAAGATGCACATTCCAATGGCAGATAATCGTATTTACCAGGTCAAATCAAGGACAGATACATTCATTTCAAGAAAACTTTAATTCAATTCAATTCAATTCAATTTTATTTATATAGCGCCAATTCATGAAACATGTCATCTCGAGGCACTTTACAAAGTCAAATCAATCATATTATACAGATTGGTCAAAAATTTCCTATATAAGGGAACCAGTTGATTGCTTCAAAGTCCCGACAAGCAGCATTCACTCCTGGAGAAGCGTAGAGCTACAGGGAGAGTCGTCTGCATTATCCATGGCTTTGCAGCAATCCCTCATACTGAGCAAGCATGAAGCGACAGTGGAACTAGAGGTGAGCGGATCGATCCTAGGATCGATACTATCGATACCAACGCGGGTATTAATATTGAACAATATTCTTTTAACAGGATCGATCCTTTTTATTCTCTCCCGCACGTGCTGACTGCCGCAGATTCACCAGTCTCCCCTTCTGTGTCACGGGCCGGTACTCTGCTGGCTGCTGCTCCCCCTCCCCTCTCGTACATGGCTCAGCGGCGCCAGCCAATCAGCACGCAGGCTCAGCCTAGCCCGCCCACTGTGCTCTCTCAACTCAACACACACAAACAACCGCCGCGCGCAGCTCCTGTTCAGACACGGAGAGAGAAAGAGAGAGAGACCACCAGAGCGGAAAAACATGAAGAGAGAAATAAGCCCCGTTTGGCTCTATTTTAATACCGTAAATGAAATCCAGCTGTATGTTTTGTAAAAAGACGGTTAAATTCAGTGTAAACACAACAAATTTATCTAAGCACGTGAAAAACCATGAGCAAGAAAACGTCGAGCGACAGAGGAAACTTCTCTGATTGCCCCGACAGACCAGACCCACAGACTGACGTCACTGACTGAGGCATTTCAGTCGTCCGGAGAACATCCAGGTAGATCAGAGTGTTCATCTTCAGCAGCAGTTCATGTTAATTTTTAAAGTAGATATTATCTATCATATGCTACTGGAGCCCACACAGAAAATGTAATTAAGACCTTGAAAGAACCCAGTACATATATCCTATTAAAAAGTGTTATTTAAGATAACATTAGCTAATCCTTTATTTGTCCCACGACAGGGAAAATTATAGGATTAAAGCAACAGGCAGGTGCACACAATACAGACAAAATTACATAAGGATTGAAAGAGGTGGATTAGGAAAAAAAAACACTGAACATAACATTATTATTATTATTTAATTGTAATAATAAAATAAAAATCAAATGTTAAAAGTATCGGATCGATATCGGCGATACTGCCCCTGTATTTACTTGGTATCGGATCGATTAAAAATTCCCGGTATCGCCTCTAAGTGGAACTACTTACTTTAGTTCTGTTTTTTCATACTTGTCAAAGCATATAATAATCACTTTTGTGATAACGTGTTTTATTGTAGTTTTGGCAGGTACACTGCCTTACAGAAGTATGCATAAATTTTTTCACGTTCTATCATGTTTCAACCATGATGTCCAGTGGTGTTTGTGGTGTTTATGTCATGTTGTAGTAGAAGGAGGACCCAACAGAGAAAATGGCAGGTAAACAGAATCCAGAGCAGAACAACAGAACATCAGGTAGGGCAACGAAAAATCAGGCAGAGCATAAGGGAGCATGAATCAATAGAAGAAACCAGGTAAGAACTAAGAAAACCAGTAACTCTGTACACTAAGATTAGTTGTGGTGAATGACATGGGCTACAGGTGTGAGCAAGCAGGTGGGGATGAGGAACAGCTGGTACTAATGAAGACAGAGTAGCTGAGGGGATGAGTGTAACACCTCATTCACACACACATACTCCATCCGTGCATTCTCCGTTACGTCACAAATAAAAGCCTTTCTAGTCAATGGTGCATTTTCCACCAGCACGGTGGAGCTACAGCATGACAGAGAACCCTCCTCCGTTGTCCATCAGAAATACGGATCCAGTCTATTTGTGACAGATGACGGAGCGAGATGCGTCAATTTCTGAAAACCAGATGAGACAGACAGGAAGTCAGATGCAGGAAGTGTAAAGCGGATGGGTAATATTTCAAAATAAAGGAGTGAGAGAAGGGGCGCTGTCTGGATGCATGAACGGATCCAGTTTGGATTGCTGCGCGGCACATTTTGCAGTGAACGGACGGAGCGTACAAGGAACATAGTAAGTGTCAAGCCGGCTTAATGAATAGGAACTGAACAGGGAAGAATTCTAACAGAATGCAATAAATACATGAAACACAAGAACTTAACTTAAAATAGCAGCTAGTAGAGCTCATAAACAGGGAAGAAAGAAAGCTAAAGAAACCCAAAAACTCAAACACATAAGGATTATGACAGTTTTAATGTGACAGAACAACACAAAGTAGTGCATGAATGTAAAATGGATAAACAATAGTATATGTGCTACGGAAATAATTAGAAGTTAAAATATGAGAAGGGCAAAGTGTGAGTGTGTGTGTTACCCAACAGCATCACACCATCACCCCAATATTAATATTTTCCAGAACCAGCTTTTGCTCCAGCTACAACTGTGAGTGTTTTGGGTATTATCTATTCTTTATCCCTATTCGTCTTTGCAAATTTGGCCAAGGTTTGTCGGACTGGATGGGGTTCTTCAGATTGAATGGAGGGCTGCTGTGAACCACTAGTTACTAGCCTCTCGGACACACGAATATGCTTTAATCTAAATCATTTTATTGTAGCGCTGTATGTGTTTGTAGAGTCATCGTCTTGCTTAAAAGGGAACCTCCACCCCAGGCTGGAAGTTTTTGCAGCCAACCAGTTTTATTCTTTAGCTCCATCCATCCTCCGATCCACTGGGATCAGCTGCCCTGTACCTGCTGAAGAACAATACCCCTCCCCCCCCCCAACCATGATGCTGCCACACAATGTTTCACTCCCTTCCAACAGCAAGATTATTGAAAAAGCTGTGTTTCAACAGTTAAATACCTTCTTAATAATGATCAGCCGGTTTGACGTATTCCAGTCAGGCTTCTATGCTCACCACAGTACAGAGACGACCCTTGTCAAGGTGTTTAATGATATCTGTATAAATGCGGACATGATAGTATTATTGGACCTCAGTGTAGTATTCAACGCTGTTAATCACTCTATTCTATTGGAGCGCCTGGAAAACTGGGTCAGCCTTTCTCGTACATCCCTTGACTGGTTTGAATCTTGCATGAAGGAGAGGGACTTTTTGTATCAATAGGTAACTTTATATTGGAGACCACTAACATCATATGCGGTGTTCCCAAAGGTTCCATCATGGGGCCTCCCCTATTCATTATCTAGATGCTCCCCTAGCTCACATTATAACAGACAACATAATAAGATACCATAACTATGCAGAAGACACAAGCTATACATTAAAATGTCACTCAGTAACTACAAACCAATTCAAGAGCAGGGTAAATACATAGAAGAAATCAATGTGTGGATGTGCCAAAACTTTCTTCAGCTGATTAAAAACATAGCGGAAGTAATAATCTTTTGACCAAAAGAGGACTGATCAAGAGTTAGCACACAGCTTTAGCTACTACAGCTAGAAACAATTGGGCTTCTCGGTGTAGTGATTAACTAAGACTCGAACCTTCAGAGTTACATAAGGACAATTTCAAAGTCAGCCTTCTGTCATCTGAAGAACATTTCGAAGATTAAAAAAACTAATGTCCGAACAGGATGTCGAAAAAACATACCCATGTTTTTGTCTTTAGTCAATCACTGCAACCATTTCTTCACAGGCTGATCAGACAGCTGCAGCTTACCCAGAACGCTGTGCAGTATGCGAAGCAGAGAGTAATGGATTTAATAGCGACAGCGATGGGAGTTCCATGGATTTATCGTCATCATTTGATAGCGATATGGAATATATGGAAGACTTTCTTGATAGCAACCTGACTTTTGACGAAATACAGCCATACCAGTTTGAGCCGAGGAGACCAAAAAGGGACGTTGTGGATCATGACTCACTTTTACCCGATGTATTGCAACATCCAACTGTCATGCACGTGGTAATTGTTGCTTTAACAATTGCTCTCGCGAATTTTAATGGTGAAGTCCTCTCGAAATCCGAAATAATAGTTGTTGATCGCAGATGTGTATAATAGTTCCTATTGAATTTGCTTGTAAAGCGAGGAGAATGGCCCTCCGCTTAACGCACCGTGACGTCACTTCCAGAAGACGTCAGGAGTGAGGTGTTACCATTTTTGGCCATGAATGGCCGCTAAAATTAGTATTTTTATTTTTTTACTGATTAACGCTAAAGTCATTAAATCACCGCCACTGCAATTTACTTTTCACCGTGCCTTTCTTTTCTTATGTTCGATTCATGTAAATCTCTGAATTGTTCTGTTACTGAAATGTCCAAAATAAATACACCAGTCTTCCCTTTGTGGACACACTGTAGGTATGGTGTGTCCAGGACCAGGTTGGTGAAGTATTAGTTTTCTGTGACACATATCCTTTTAAATACCCTGTGTAATAGAGTGGTTTGTTGCCCCTAGTGGTAGAAATGCAGATATACCTGTTCTAGGTATAGTTCTTAGTAGGCCAACTTATTAGTGTGAAGTTAGCAAGAAAGCTGTACTGAGTGGCTGTCTGTTTCCCCTGCGTTCCACCATTAAAAGATTTCGTCTCCACATTCCCTCTGCTAACTTCTTCCAAACCCAGAATATCACAACTGGCGACGAGGATTTTAAAGAATTCCATAGCGTGACAGAGGTGTGCCGGTCAAAGGACTTTGTACGGAAGTAAGAGAAACAACCGTATGATATTTTTTTTTCGAAGCTACAAGATTTAGCATCGAGAAGCTAATATGGCTATGCATGTGGGTCGTGTGGTTGAATATGATGAATCTAAGGAGGATTTTGAGTCATATTTGGAGCGTTTGGAACAATGGATGTTGGCTAATGATGTTCCGGATGAGAAGATTGTTTGCACTTTTCTCTCTGTGATCGGAGCAGATACATATGGGCTGCTAAAGAATCTTGTGTCTCCGAAAGTACCGAGCATGATGGAGTATGCAGCGCTAACTGCAGTGTTACAAGCACACTATAAGCCAACACCAGTGGTGATAGCTGAGCGTTTTCGATTCCAAAAACGTAACCAAAAGGAGGGGGAACCAGTATCAGATTACGTTGTTGCCCTGAGGCAGTTATCAGCCACATGTAATTTTGGACAATATTTGGATGAGGCGCTGAGAGATCGTTTTGTCAGTGGGCTGCGCTCGGATGCTGCACAGCGCAAGCTACTGACAGAAAAAGATCTTACCTTTTCACGTGCGTGTGAGATTGCCGTGAACATGGAACTTGCTTCAAAAAATACTATGGAGTTTGCTGGACACCCTGACACTCACCAAGTTAATGCACTGAAAAATGTTCCAACTTTTTCCAAGAGAGGATGGAAAGGACAGAACTCAAAAGAGGGACAGATCTCAAAAGAGGAAAAAAATAAAAATAAGAGCTGGATGGGGTCTAAAAAAGATACAGCAACAAAGCAGCCGTGCTATCGGTGTGGTGGAAAACATACGGCACGCGACTGCAGATTTAGGAATGAACAATGTCATGTTTGTGCAAAAATAGGACACATTGCTCGTGCTTGCAGGAATAAAAAAAGCAGACAACAAACTCAGTATGTGGAAACGGACACCGAGTCATCAAACAGAAATGATGAAGCTGAACTTTTTGGAGTTTATTCAGTGTACTCTGTCGCTTCCACTGAAAAAGGTTACACAGTGGATGTTTTACTGGGAGACAAAAACACCACCATGTTGCTAGACACAGGATCAGCAGTTTCAGTGATAAGTGACAAGTATTACCAGTCACATCTCACCCAGTTCCCTATAAAACCGGTTGGGTTAAAGTTGAAGTCTTACTCAGGCCAAAGCATCGCTGTTCGTGGATGTATAGTTGTACCTGTACAGTATGGAACACAAAAGAGTACTTTACCACTGATTATTGTTCAGGGAAACAGGCCATCCCTGATTGGACGAAACTGGTTAAAGAAACTACAGCTAAACTGGGAACAGATTTTTACAGTACACAAGGTACTAGTGCAAAAAGATGCAAAACCAGGATTACAGGAAGTGATCCTACGCCATCAGGCAGTGTTTTCAGAGGACCAAGGCTGCATTAAGGGATTTAAGGCCAAAATTCGTATTAAGCCAAACACTACACCAGTTTTCTGTAAAGCTCGCCCGGTTCCTTATGCACTAAAGGAAGCGGTAGAAAAAGAGTTGGACAGATTGGAAAGGGTGAAAGTGATTTCAAAGGTCGAGAAAAGTGAGTGGGCATCTCCCATTGTTACGGTGCCCAAAACTGACAAAACCATTAGGATCTGTGGTGACTACAAGGTCAGCATAAATCAGTGCATTGAAGAGAAATGTTATCCACTGCCTAATGCTGAAGACCTTTTTGCTACTTTGGCAGGAGGAACATCATTCAGTAAACTTGACCTTTCTCATGCCTACCAGCAGCTGGAGCTAGATGAAGAGTCAGAGAAGTATCTGGTTATCAACACCCACAAAGGTCTGTACAAGTACAGTCGCCTCAGCTATGGCGTATCCAGTGCTCCTGCTCTTTTTCAGTCTGTGATGGATCAGATTTTCCAAGGAATGGATCATGTGACATGTTTTCTGGATGATATTCTCATCACTGCTTCATCGGAGAGGGAACATCTACAGAGGTTGGAAGAAGTTCTCACACGCCTGGAGAAGTATGGTGTGAGAGTTAAGCTTGCAAAGTGTCGTTTTCTTCAGAGCAGTGTGGAATATTTGGGACACAGGATTGACAAGGATGGACTGCACCCCATGGAGGAAAAGGTTGCAGCCATAACAAACGCACCAGAACCAACAAATGTCACTGAACTGAAGTCTTTTTTGGGTCTTCTAAATTACTACAGTCGATTTCTAAACAATCCATCTACCATCCTTCAGCCTCTCCACAACCTGTTGAGAAAAGATGAAACATGGATTTGGACTACAGCTTGTACACAAGCATTTGAAGATGCAAAAAGACTACTGCTGCAGAACAAAGTGTTGGTGCATTATAGCACACACCTGCCATTGAAATTAGCCTGTGATGCATCACCTTATGGGGTTGGTGCAGTCATTTCTCATATCTTGGAAAACGGAGAGGAAAGGCCAGTGGCATTTGCATCAAGAACGTTAACCGATGCTGAGCGGAAGTATGCCCAAATAGAGAAAGAGGCTCTTGCTATCATTTTTGGAGTCAAGAAATTCCACAAATATCTGTACGGAAGGAAATTCACACTCATAACAGATCACAAGCCATTGTTGGCTATACTGGGACCAAAGTCAGCGGTGCCAACACTTGCTGCTTTGAGGATGCAACGCTGGGCTCTTATTCTAATGGCATATAGCTATGACATTGAATATAGAAGATCAGCTGACCATGCCAATGCGGATGCGTTGTCACGTTTACCGCGGAACTCATCAGACAACACTGCAGAAGAAGAAAGCATCTTCTACTTCTCTCATGTGGAAAAATTACCAGTATTAGCAAAAGACATTGAGAAAGCAACTATGAAAGATCCGCTCCTTAGCAGAGTTTGGAGCTACACCATGAATGGGTGGCCAAATTATGTTCAGGATGAAACACTTAAACCATATTTCATTCGCAGACATGAACTGTCAGCAGAACAAGGATGTTTTCTTTGGGGACAACGTGTTGTCATTCCACCAAGTTACCGACAGAAGGTGCTGAAAGACCTGCATCATGAACATCCAGGCATATGTCGTATGAAAGCTCTCGCCCGCAGTTACCTTTGGTGGCCAGGGTGTGATGGTGACATACAAGAACTGGTCCAAAGCTGTCAAATCTGTCAAGCTGTGCAGAAGTTGCCAGGGGTTGCACCACTCCATCCGTGGAAGTGGCCAGAAAGAGCATGGCAACGGATTCACATTGATTTTGCTGAAAGGGACAAACAGTATTTCTTAGTGGTCATTGACAGTCATTCAAAATGGTTGGAAGTTTTCCCGATGACATCTATCACATCACAGAATACCATCGAAATCTTGAGAAGGTTATTCTCTGCATATGGACTTCCAGAAGAACTTGTTTCAGACAATGGACCTCAGCTGGTGTCACAAGAATTCCGCCAGTTTTTGGAGTTAAATGGAATCCGTCACACAGCTGTTCCGGCATATCACCCTGCATCAAATGGAGCAGCAGAGAGGTCAGTACAAATCCTGAAACGATCTCTGATGAAAAATGTACTGGAGGCAGATGGGAAGGCCACATTGCCACTCAGTCATCGCTTGGCAAACTTCCTGATCATGTATCGCAGTACACCGCACACTGTGACAGGTTGCACACCAGCAGAGTTATTCCTGAAACGTCAGATCCGAACCCGGTTCAGTCTTCTCAAACCTGAACTTGCTCAACACATTAAACAGAAGCAGTTCAAGCAAAAGCGACAACATGATCGCAGAGCTCCATCCTTACGTGTTTTTTCTGAAGGAGAGACTGTTCGTGTCCGAAACTTCAGAGGAGGATTTGTGAAGTGGACTTGTGGAACAGTTCTGAAGAAGTTGGGAAGCGTCACTTATCGGATACAAGACGGACAGAGAACGCGCACCATACATGTTGACCACATGTTACCATGGAAACAAGCTGTGGAGAAATCTCCAGTTATGTTTTCCCCAGTGCTCGTAGAGGAACCTGAAGAGATCAGAGACTGTTTTGTGCCAGGAAGTCCGAGAGGAACACTAACAGAACCACCGTTACCTGCTGCATCACCTGGGCAGACAACAGAAGAACCTTCAGTATCAACCCCTAAAACAACCCAAAGCCCATCAGCGGAGCGCAGATACCCGGTGCGGCACAGAGTTCCTCCAAAGAGACTGAATCTTTGAAAATGTGTATTGTATGATTAGTTACTGCTAGTTGATTTTTGAAGTAATAAAGCAGTAAGTACAGTTAAATTGTTAAATTCTTAGTAAGGCAGTAGGAAATTTTATTTGCTGTTGTTATGCATTTTTCCCTACTATTTAGTTGCAGTAGAAATCTAAAAGGGGAGGAATGTAATAGAGTGGTTTGTTGCCCCTAGTGGTAGAAATGCAGATATACCTGTTCTAGGTATAGTTCTTAGTAGGCCAACTTATTAGTGTGAAGTTAGCAAGAAAGCTGTACTGAGTGGCTGTCTGTTTCCCCTGCGTTCCACCATTAAAAGATTTCGTCTCCACATTCCCTCTGCTAACTTCTTCCAAACCCAGAATATCACACCCTGTTGCATGTAGGCAAATCATAATTATGGTCTCATCTGAACATAGCACCTTGTTCCATTTGTTTGGTGTGTCTCCTAAAAGGCTTGTAACAAACTGGGAACAAGACCTCTTATGGCTTTTTTTTTAACAATGTATGTCTTATGGTCATTCTAGCATAAAGGCCAGATTATTGGACTGCACAACTAATAGTAGTCCTGTCAATAGATTATTTCACCAGAGCAGTGGGTCTCTGACACTTCCCCAGAGTTACCACTGTCCTCTTTGCTGATTAATGTTCTCCTTTTGCATGGACAGAAATGTATTTGTAGTTTTGCAGTTTTGCCTTACTAATTCTATTTTTGGATATGTATTAAACACTGCTAAATCTGCTTTAAACTTTTCCACGTCATTACACCTAACACTGCTGGTGTGTTTCTTGAAGGCAGTTACTTCCAAAGAATTTTATTTAGTGGTACCAACAGATCATGAAACTTATCTCATTGATATTGATCTTTTTCATTGATAAGTCTAAACAGGATGTACAGCCACATCACTTTACCTCTTTTCTCTGATTTAAAAGGTACAGCCCAGAAGTCACTTTATCATTTGTTTTTAGGTTGTATGATTTTTTAGGTTGTAATGGGTTTCTAAGAGGACAAAGTCCATTTTAATTACTGGACAGTTATCTTAAGTAGCCCCAAGGGACAAAAATATAAATGAAAGTCATAAATTAGTCAAATGCGGGTGCACGTTAAATGATCCTTGAATTTTAACTACTCATTATCCACACCAAGCCAGGCACTCCACAAATATCCATCCTTGACCCTAGGTCACACCATGATCAATTTATTCACAATTTGTTCACAATTTGTTTTTTGTGAATTTTTCACAAAAAAATAGAAAGGTTTGGCTTTTGCTGAACAAGTTTGCAGTTAGTGCATTTTTCTGTGCAGGAATGACCATTTTTAAAAAGCCATTAATGGATTGATTTTAGGCATAGAAAAGTCACATGGCACAAATAGACAAAATCTTGGCTGAGGTGATACGTTCTTTACCTGTTCAGAACGAACAGCAGAAAAGGTGCCCAGGACTTGTCTGACAAATTAAAGCACCACATTTGTTGCACAAAATAAAAGATTATTTACAAATTACACACAATTTAACACATGAGACTGTAGTAAATCAGCTGAGAAAGGATGACTGATGGTGCCCTTACTAGTTAGCAAAAAAAAAGAAGTATAAGGAGAGGCTTCTAATTCTATAAAAGTGTCACATTCTCCATTCCCTTGGTTCTCCTACCTGAACAAAAATTTAGTTCAAGATGGAAAGAGGACATTTCCTTCCATCAAACCAGCATCATGTTGTTGAAAAGTAAAAGATGAAAAGTCCCCTACATAAAAGATGTCTATTAATAATTAATGGCAACAGACAAGCCTTTAAGGCTGATTAAATGGGGTAACCAAGCCTACTGTTTAATCTGGGTTTGGACAGGATATAGAAACTAAAGAAGACCAATTTTCAATGTGTGTTTCTGTGGTTAATAAAGGTAAGGGCTAGCTGGTGTGAAATGCCATGTAGGATATCTATGGAATTCCAGTTCTTTCGAGGGCCATTCAGTAAAAATTAAAGCTATGAGGAAAATCAGCATGAAATTAAATCTAAGTAGCTGACATAACCTATAAAGCATAAATATGCTGTAGAATGAAATTACTGTAAAATATTTGTATATTTCTTGCATTTCTATGGCATAAAAAAAAAGCTTTAAGTGAAAACTCCACCATCACCTCAAACTATAGTACATGCAATATCATTAAAACATGTTGAAAAATGTGTGGTATATGAGTTTGAACTTAATGCTGTTGTATATACCACATACCATTACATATCATAAAATGCAATTATTGTGTAAATTGCAATATTTCTTACCAGTCATATCAAAATATGAAACTCAAATATTATATCAAATCATATATTCCAATAACCTGGCCTGCAAGATGAAATCTTGGGGTATTTGTGCGTTCACAAACACACGAGAATCCATCTTGTACCACTTCGGCTTCAACCGTTTGTGTCAGAATCAAAAACAGTTCAGGCCAATCACATTGCGATATTGTGGTTTAAGGTGGGACATATTGGTGTGACAAAAGCAAGAGCTGCTGAGCCCATAGCGAAATTAACATAAACATGGCAGCTCAGGAAGATGCACGCACAGCTGCTGCTATCACATCTGTTTTGTAAGAATCTGTGATTTCATCTTTGAAAGAAGAACAACAAGATGCGCCTTCACTAACCTACCTTCTTGTGGTTTTTAATGATGCCTGCTGCTTATGTTTTAATGTAATACCGTCTAACTTTTAGTAGGTGGGCACTAGGTGTCATTTCGTCCAATCAGTTCGGAGAGTTCTGCTGAACGTACTCTCTTTGCCCAAACGGATTCAAATGGAGCAGTCCCACATTGATAATGTGCAGAACGTAGAGTGCTAGACATTATCAATCTGGCTGGCCAGGTTAATATTCCAAGCCTTTGTTTCTTTTGATTATTATGGCGTGTATATAATGAGAATTCAGTTTCTCAGAAAATTAGAATAATGTGAAAAAACTTCATTATTTGAAACTCATGGTGTCACACTGTAATCAGCTAATTAACTCAAAACACCTGCAAAGGTTTCCTGAGCCTTTAAACGGTCTCTTACTCTGGGTCAGTAGGCGACACAATTATAGGGAACACTGCTGACTGTACAGATTACCAGAAGACAGTCATCGACACCCTTCACAAGGAGGGTAAGCCACAAAAGGTCATTGCTGAAGAAGCTTTTTGTTCACAGATGTCTGTATCCAAGCATATTAACAGAAAATGGAGTGGAAGGAAGAAATGTGATAGAAAAAGATGCACCAGTAACAGGGAGAACCACTTCACAAAGACTAGACTGAGGCTGGAGTGGGGGCATTGAGAGCCACCACAAACAGACAAATACCAGACATGTGCTGCAAATGTTGCATTCCTTGTGTCAAGACACTCCTGAACTGGAAACAATATCAGAAGCGTCTTACCTGTGCTGATGAGAAAAGGAACTGGATTGCTGCTCAATGGTCTGAAGTCCTGTTTTCAGATGAAAATAAATTCTGCATTCAATTTTGAAATCAATGTCCCAGAGTGTGGAGGAAGAGTGCAGAGGACCAGAAGGCATGTTGCTTTTAGTCCATTGTGAAGTTTCCACAGTCAGTGATGGTTTGGGTGCCAATTCATCTGCTAGTATTGGTCTACTGTGGTTACTGAAATCCACAGTCAATGCAACCATCTACCAGGACATTTTAGAGATCTTCATGCTTCACTCTGCTGACAAGCGGTGTGGAGATGCCGATTTTATTTTCCCATCAGGACTTGACACCTGCCCACACTGCCAAAGGTACCAACAGTTGGTTAGATGACCATGGTGTTCCTGTTCTTGACTGGCCAGCAAATTCCCCTGACCTGAACCATTTTGAAGATCTAAAGGCTGTTATCAAGAGGAAGATGAAAGACGTCAGCCTCAACAAGACAGATAACCTGAAGGAAGCTATCAAAGCAATCTGGGCTTCCATTACACTTAAGCAGTGCCACATGCTGACCATCTCTATGCCATGGTGCATTGATGCAATAATTCATTTAAGAGGAGGCCCAACCAAATATTGAGTGCATAGAAATGGACATACTTTTCAGGAGCCTAACATTTGTACTTAAAACATCCTTTTTTTGATTGGTTGAATGTGATATTCTTATTTTCCGAGACACTGAATTTTGGGTTTTCTTTACCTGTAAGCTATAATCATCAAAAGTATAAGAAATAAAAGCTTGATTCAATACTCTGTGTAATGAATCACTATGAAATAACCTCTTCCCTTTCTGAAATCACTGGTAAAAGAAAATGCAGTTTTATGCAATATTCAAAATTTCTTTAGATGGTATATTTGCCAGTAAAATAAAATCTAACTGTTGCAATAGGTTGTAAAAAACCTTACCTAGTCTCATGGTATGATTATCCGTATGCCCTTTCTTCACTTATATAGATTCACTTACCTCTGTATTCTGAATGCTTGGAGTTGCTGACATGACAGCTGAGTTCACTCTACTTTCTAAGTCATTTAGCAAATAATAAAATGACCAGTTGAGGGCACTTATTAGGTATGGAAACAGAAAGACAAAGTGACACCACATCATATGTTGTATTTAACAGGAACGCTGCACCGATGTCAGAGGATGTTGACTATGATGATGTTAAATAGAATGTGTCTTTTCAATCAAATGAAAAGGGAAAAACTGTTTTATCATCTTAAAACAAGAAATAACATTTAAAAGGAAAACAATTTGCTACGGCATGAATTAAATGAGATAACAAAAATGGCAAATTAAAGGCTCCTCACTGCTATGTCTGTAGAGAAAGGAGTTATCGTCCTAAAGCAAGGTTAAGAATCTTCTCCCACCACTAGCCAATTGAAACCTATGGGGTGGAAGGTAAATATGATGATCCCACAACTGTTAATTGTCTACATCTGCTAAACTGTCTGAGGCAGCAATGCACCTGAGTGGATACGAGCCTTTGCAGATATTATTCAAATACATTTTTTTGTAAGATGGCTAGTTTAATGTGGTTGGAAAAACTACCCATTTTTCAAGAGGAGCCAAAGGGATGAACCTTGACACAAACGGTTTATTTTTAATTAGATGCGGTGAAAAAAACGATAATGGTGAATTATGTGAGTGTTTTTGACAAGAACAATCAGTAATTTTTTTGTTCCTAGTGTCAGTAGCATGTGTTAATCATTTTGCCTCATTCTGTAACTCTTTTAAAGGTATACTATGCAACTGGGATTGATTTTCCAGCGAGGCGCCCCCCAGAGGGCGAAAGTAAAAGTGCACTGTCGTAAATATGCTCAGCTGTTCTCCTGGTTTCTCCGTCAAGCCAGGCGTGGTTGTTTTGAGCTTAGCAGACAGGCGAATGCAACGAATACAAAAGTCGAAAAAACGGCAGTACAAACAATCACAGTGAAAGTATGAACATGCACACAGAGAGAGAGAAACCATTCCAATGCAGTGTTTCCCCTAGGAATTTGCTTACCGGACGACCGGCGGAGCGGGGGGTGTAGAGACAAGCTTTGCGCGACCGGTGGAGCGAGCGACCGGCGGAGCGAGCGGGCGGGCGGGGGAAAGAGACAAGCTTTGCGCGACCGGCAGAGCGAGCGACCGGCGGAGCGAGCGGGCGGACGGGGGAAAGAGACAAGCTTTGCGCGACCGGCGGAGCGAGCGACCGGCGGAGCGGGGGGTGGGGGGGGGGTGTAGGGTCAAGCTTTGCGCGACCGGCGGAGCGAGCGACCGGCAGAGCGGGCGGGCGGTGGAAAGAGACAAGCTTTGCGCGACCGGCGGAGCGACCGGCGGAGCGACCGGCGGAGCGACCGGTGGAGGCGGAGCGGGGGAGACAAGCTTTGCGCGCATATCGAGTTAGTTTTTTTTTTTTGGAATGTTGGGAGGCGGTAGCGTGAGGGAAACCCTACAATGTTACTCCTCTCTCTTTCCAGAGCCCTTTTCCTCTTTCTTGCCTGCTCCGACATGGGCTTTTGCTGTTTTATCGCTGGTTCCGCCATGATAACTGCACAGATATCGCCACTGCGCTAGCAACAAGGGCTCCTGCAGTTGCAAGTGCGGTATTTCCCCCACAGAC